>PVJO010008143.1:0-77677 GCA_004026905.1 Hystrix cristata | reverse complement strand
GGGATGTTCTAAAGGCAGAGACAAAATCACATCAGCTTGTATCAACAATATTGTAGAAATAACAAGGGCTGGGAAGTAGCTCAGTGGTAGAGAGCTTACTTAGAAATTACATAAAATTAATTAAAATAGGATTATAAACAATTTAACTTCATTTGTCAACATAACTTGTGGGTAGGTAATGAATCAAAAATAAGGGATCGTGAGTATAAATAATACAATGAGTAAACAAAAATAGATAATTCAGAAAATAAACATATCTCAAAGTAACTAGCATCTATTAAAACCCACAAGGTATGCAGAGGGTTATGATGATAGTATGCATATTCTGTCATTTTATTTTGATAATGACCCTAAGAAACAGGAAACATTCCCTGCTATTTTCATTTATGGAAAACTGAGGCCCAAAAAGGCCCCAAATTCTTGTGCCCCAGACACCCACATTATACGATTGCATCTTTTCATTTACATGCTTGAATCATAGAACCTCCCACCCAAAAGCTACCCTTGATTTTGCCCATTTCTACTCAGCCTCATAACATGGTCTTTCTTCACAGTTCTTCACTTCAAAAGACTTAAGTGAACGCCTCACACACTTGCCTTGGATAACTGAGTAATCTTCCTCCACTGGGTGTTTCCCTGGTAAGAATTGTGTTAGAGAGAACTTTTAGGGAATTCACAGTCTCCCACTTCAAGGATTTGTTGAGTAATCATTCTCAGATGAATGAAAATTAATTCACTCTGATACTGCCACTCAAAGAACATCTACAGATTCCTAGAACCCAGCGCCCAATTCTTCAGACTTTTTGTCTTGGCATTCCTTCATGGAACAGCAATGATATTGTACTTTATTACTTGTCAGTAATATATAGTATTTTCTCTGCATTATTTATAGAAAAAAATCCAATAGTTTATGGTAAACTTTGAGTCAATGTTTGGAAACATATTCATCCATTTCATCAGTTTCATTAAGAGGCTCAGGCTTTAGTCCCAGCCTTCCCACCTGCTTTTCTGGGCTTTGTTTTTGTTCATGCCTAGTGGCATTTGACCCTTCTAATAGTTAGATAACTTTTCTGTTTATGAATCTTGCAGAAACATTATATCATGGTCATCCCTAATAATAAATGAAACTTTTTATAAAATATATCTGACAGAAAAAGATAATGAAACCTAGAGAGGTTTTATGACTACCCAAGCTCATGCCACTAATAAATGAAGATTCAATATCAAACCAGAGATTTCTAATGCATATTTCTACATCTCAGACTTACTTAGTTCTGTGACTTTCATCAATATAGTTACACAAAGTACAATACATTCTTTTACCTCTTTGGAAATTTTGGCTAGTGAAAAGGCTACAACCCACTGTTTATTAAGTGACACAAAGGTATTGCGGAAGATTCACCCTTTTTTATACTTGGTGTCCTGGGTACATATTTTCAATTTTGTATGCAAATGCCTAGCAGCAATTGGATGAAGCAGGCAAACTACCTTGGAACTGAGTGAGAGATTCCAGTGTGACTGCAGGAGGACTGGTTTTACTGCATTCAAGATAAAATTTTAAACATGTCTTTGCAGATCTTAACTATTAATACTCATCCTGAAAAGTAATTACTTGCCCTCAAAGGAATGAGCCCGCATTGAAAAAAAATATATATCTTCTGGGTCAAGAATTTCTCATGAAAATTCTTGTTAGAACAATTCTACAAATAGTGAAATGAATCAGACCCAGGCACAGAAGCTAAATATTGCATGGCTTTTCTTATATGAGAAACCGGAAGTCTAAATAAAAAGCAAAATAAAAGATGGA
Organism: Hystrix cristata; assembly: GCA_004026905.1. Classification (NCBI taxonomy): domain Eukaryota; kingdom Metazoa; phylum Chordata; class Mammalia; order Rodentia; family Hystricidae; genus Hystrix; species Hystrix cristata. The sequence continues at coordinate 75,870 of PVJO010008143.1, read as the reverse complement.
AAGGAGGGAGATAGATCTTTCTCAAAGGGGAAGGAGATCAAGAAATGGAGGGAGAGGAAGGAAAAGGATGAAAAAGGAGTTAAGTGGTGTTATGTACACATACCAACTCCACACAAGGAGTGCAAACATTATGTTTTGGAAGAAGAAAGAAAAGGGATCAAGAGATAGATGGAAAGAGGAGGGAGGGAATGGAAACGTGATTAAAAAAAGAATTGAGCACGAGTTCGATCCCCAGCACCGGGAAAAAAAAAAAAAAAAAGAATTAAGATGAATAATGTACATGTATCAATTCCCCCCCGAGGAATGTAAATATTATATACTACAGCCATTTACTCGTATAATAAAAAAAAATAATAAAGTAGGGTACGTGAAGGAGGAAGAAGTAGGGATCATTTGTCCCGTGTCCCAGGTGCGCTCCTGGGGTCACTCCTCACTGTGAGCAGTAGGCTGAAACTGACCTGCATATAATTAGTCAGCAAGAATGAGTCAGTGAGACGCACCATTCCAAAGACGCTCTATCAGCAGCCACCCGGGCAAAATGCTGCAGTTCGTTTTCTCTGGTGTTTGAAAGGTGAATGCTCACAACTGCCAGAAACAACTTTATGACAATCAGGAATGGGCGGGCAAAGACTACACGAATGCAGAGACCCAGAAATTGCTGGAGGAGGTCTGCCCGAATTTGGTCTGGGCGCCTCTGTAAGCTAGGGCGACGGAAGCTCTGCTACAGCTGCGCACCAGGTTTGGGTCGGCATCTAGGACACAGATTCGATGCCAGCCGCGGCCATCCTGCTCTGTTCATGCCGAGGAGAGCTTTGGTTCGAGGGATGTGAACAAGCTTTTGATGGAGTTTAACGTAGTTGCTATTTTCTCTTAGTGTGCCAGGTTCAATTTTAAACTGAGAGGAAAGGGGAGTAGGCAGAATGCTGAGGATTGGTAGCTCATTCTAGTTTCATTTGAAAGAAGAAATAATAAAAAGTTTGGCTGTCCACGTACAAAATTTAACCATTCCCAAAAACAAGAGTGTGGAGAATCCTGTGATAAAAATGTCTGACAAAATTCAGTTCATGATAAAGATATACAGAAAACAAGATCATTGAACAGTTGAGAGTCTTTTCCTTGAAAAATGTTTAGGATAAATGACTCAGACTGACCTGCAAAGAATGTCTTTAGGAATTTCCAATTCTAACTTTTTATAACATTTCAGAGAAAATAAGGTTAGTTTTCCTAAATTTATGATACTAAAATTAGCATAACTGAAGTGTATATAAAGACTAAAATGTATTATATTTGGAAAGGGAAGAAAATGTCCAAATTGGAAAGGGAACAAGGGAGGGGGAAAGGAACAGAGGGACAAGAGAAATAAGACATGGAAGGAAAAAATAGAAACAAAGCTTTTGTAAATAGGGAAGGAGGAGGGGAGGGGAATGGGAGAAAAAGCAGTAATAAGATATGTCATGTACAGGTACAAATCCCCTATGATGAATGCTATCACTGTGTACATCTAAAATGTACCATTAAAATAAAATTTAAAAATAAAAATAAAATTAACGTGTTAGCATATACTACAAAAGATGCTCTTAAAATAAGGCAGGTGTTTATAAGGTGGTATTTTGCAAGAGTCCTTGGGCTTAAATTCAACGAAACTGGCACCTATCCCTCATTCCTTTACAAGAAGGCAGGAAAGCCAACCCACAATGCTCTACTTCTCTCTGTCTTGGCTCCAAACTCCAGAAAGCAGCATCAAAACCGCACCCAGATCACTTGTGCAGTCTTGAAAAGAAGAACTTGAAACAGAGGGTGTGAGAAATGTTGCTTCCCACGTTGTGCTCAAAGGATTGAGAGCAGAATTCCAAATTCCCGCTTACACATATTATATCAATATTAGCCTCAAGGATCCCTGGCCATGTAGGGGGAAATGTCCTGAAAATTGAATTTGAAGTCCTGATCCTTCCCAGCAAGAGGACAGGTAAGGAGCCTTTTTGTGTTTTCAGCAATGCCAAGAGAAACCAGGTAGAGCAAGTGTGCCAGTTTAGACCATGACTCTTTGGAGGAATCCATCCAGCTAGAGAACCTCCATGATTATAGCAACGATTCCAAACATCTGTGCTTAAGTACTACTTTATTTAATTTATGGAAATAAGTTAGATCTTTAATCATTAGTTTGGGTCTGTTGAGCTGTTCTCATTCTTGCAAAACCTACATTCCGATGAGCCAGATTCACCTTTAGGGGTGCTGAGAACTGAGAAGTCACTTTCTTCTCATTTTGTTTGGCTTTAGGGCCAGGAATAAAGGGACACTTCCTCTACTGGGCCCTCCGTTTGTGAAGATATCGGAGTAAGTAAGGAATAGGTGGGAGGAAGCACATCATGTTGGAGGACAACAAAGTGACGGTGACTTAGGAAGAAAAGGACAAACTGAGTAGCTGCTGCTGCTAATGCATTTCAGTTTAATTGACTATTGTTATAAGTTTCAACTACCTAACTTCTCTTTTATTTTATGAAAGCATAAAACAAAATTTCATAACAAAATAATAAGAGAATAGCAATAGTTAACACTGTGTATCATTATTTTCAAAGTAGTTACTCAGAATGCAAGACACAAACCCAAAAGATTCTCTCTTACAAAGAATAAACAGATAACAGCACAAAATTATCTTTTCAATGAGCTAAGAGAAACTAGTAGTATAAACGAAAACATCACATGGTTATATGAGAAACTCAGGACATATATATATATATGGAGAGGAGAGAGAGAGATTGCAAAAATAGAAGAAATAGAAATAGAAAGTAGGGAGATATTCAAATAATTCCCCCAGATTACCTATTCTTTGAGTACATAACTTCTTAAGCCCTATTTTCTTTTCTTTTTTTTTTAACCTGAAGATGGAATTAATACATTTACCTTGCCTTGTTATTGTGAGAATTAGACATAATATATAACCAGCCTAATATAGTGCCGAACCCAGAACAGACACTCAATAAATACTAATTATTTTCTACTTTAGTCTCACATTACATTTAATAGCATACTCACAGAATATTTATAATAATCATAGCTAGTCTTTATTGAGCACTTTATTCAAGAAGAGAAGTAATCAAAATATGTTTGGCACATTAATGCTTACCATGTTATCTGAATATTTGATATTATTATTCTAATTTTACCTGTGAAAATTTTGGCCTGTCCAGGTCAAATAATCTGCCTAAGTCAAGTAACTGAAATGGGTGAGTGGAAATTCAAACTCGAGTCTGACTTCAAATCGTCTGTGATTCCCTTAAGCTCTTCCTGGGTAAGTGTATACCGAAGATATTTGCTATGAATTTTAACTACCAAATGCCACCACCTAACACAAGTAAAACAAAACACTATGCGTTTATTTTAAGATGATTGTTGAAAATGTTGAAATGAAGTTTTATAAAAGTGGACGTATCCAAGTGAGAGATGCAGAAGGAGTAAGAGTCCCTCAGAGTGTCCTGTGTACCACAGAGAACCCATGCTGGTTTCAGATGACATCCTTCTCTTTCCAGCCCCAGAGAGGCCTGGTTTTGTCCTATTCTTGGAGTTTTCTTTAAATTTTATTCTGTGCTCCACAGAGTCATTTTTATTTGCTCTCATAAGATTTACTTGTGTTGTTGTCCATGCCACTGTGGATCACCTACGGAGGCAGTTCAGACCTCTGTGGGCGGCATCATGGCTGTAGAGTGTTTTCCTTGATGGATCCGCTTCACAGAAAGACCCAAGCATTCCATCTGGTAAACCTTGAGCACACGAGTGCCCATCGAGTTTGGGCTTTTTAAAAACATATTCAGTTGAACAAGTCCCTGTGAGGTGTCTGTATAGTGATTTGTATTTCCGTATCTCCATCAGATCTTGCTCCAAATAGTAAATCGCGTTTCTCAAATCATAGTTGTGCCCTTATTGCAATGCAAAATCTTGGTTCTGCAGATAATCCCAATTTCTCGGCGAGACATTCAGGGTTCTTAGTTTTAAACAGACTCAGATGTTAATTCTTATTTATGTCATAGCTCAAGAAAAATAACCCCAGAACCATAACTCCATTGTCTGTCAGATGATCAGTGATTCTACTCTCTGCAGTCTCCCTCTGCTGAGACCTATAGCAGGGATCTCCTACGCTCAGGATCTAGACAATCACCAGAACCAACCTCAAATCAGTGTACTTCTCGGGGCAACCTATCATCTGCTCTCGACCACTGTTCCTCCTGGGCCAGTCCTGCTTTCCTCCTGGTTGGGGCGGCTAAAGCCTCGACCACTGTTCCTCTTGGGCCAGTCCTGCTTTCCTCCCAGTTGGGGCGGCTAAAGCCTCTGTGGTCTAAGTTCCAGATTCCCCAAGAATGTTTGATGCCGTTTCCCCATTACATTTCCTCTTGTTTCTCTGTCATCCTGATGTTTTGATTCCTGCACCCTTTGGAGTCTGTCCTACAGATATTAGCACCCAAACTGTCACACTTCTGTGTTACGCATTCCCGAAGGCAACACCTGATAACATTTTGACATTTTCACGGGAAAATTCATATACAGTTAACAAATATCTTCATAGAGATTATTCCTCCTTTAATCATATATAGGAGGAGATACCAATGTGGTATAGGATGATGCGATTCTGCACCTGTTTAGATCGTTATTATTTATACTTTTAGTGTACAAACAAACTTGTTTCTCAAAATACTGGTTGTATATCATGCGATGCATACATGTATTGAAATATCACATGGTACCCCATAAATATGCAATATTTTATTATGTATCCATTAAAAACACACTGAGAGAAGGCAAGTTGTAACCCATTGGGGGTTTATGCAATCAGTAGAGTCTCTCTCTGTACTAAAGAAAATGACAAGAAGCATCAGATTTTATCACATGTGTAAGAGTATTATGAAATAAGAATTATTTTATGAACATATATATTTTAATAAAGATATTTTGTCATGATGCAAAGTGTTGAACTTTTAGTTATGACTCGTAGTTATAAAAATTTCCAAGTTTTAGGGGATTTCAAGTTTTAGGGGATTAAAATGATCTTTTGCCTGCTGTGAAGTCAGAGTATCTATTTGTGTATAAACTGTCTCACCAGGGAATTAAATTTCTGTATTTTCTTCCCAAGCGAGCCCTGTATTTTTCCCACCTCTACAATAAATCAGAAGATAAACTGCCTGTTCTGATGGTATTTCATCTAATTTAATAGAAATATGAAATGTTGCCACTTACTGTACTTAGTCTGCTATTCATTCAGCTGAGTCAGTCTCAATTTGTCAACTATGAAACTAGAGATCAGAACATCAGGGTTTTAGAATAAGATAATTTGCATTAGGTTTATGAGGCTAAGAGTGCATCATATTGAAAATCAGTAAATACCAACCACCATTATGATCATATTCAATGATATAAACGAGCTACCATTTTTGGCATACATCAACACGAATGGGAAAAAAAAAAAAAAGAGAAAGCACACAGGTCCAGGATTTTGGAGACTAGAATTTTGCAGACTACGTTTGTCTGAAGATTTCTGGAAAGCTGGGGTGAAACCTTGGAGGGAGTTTCAAGGAAAGAAGTTCTCGCTCAAGATTTTGCCAGATTGTGTAAGACGAATTAGCTATTGAGTGTAACCCAGACAAATATGGATCACCTGGAGATCAAAGATCAGGTCCTACAGACTGAACATTTGGTGTTGTTCTTCTGACAATCATGAATGAAAAGGAGGTAAAAAAGTGTGTGCGTAAGAGAGAATAACTATGTAAACCTTTTAAAAGTGATTTATCTCACTAACTCATTATTGTGTACCTCTCTGCATCTTCCTCCTCCATTCAACCTGCATAAGACAAACTTTTTTCACAAGAAGGAATAAGCAAAGTTAACCCTGTCCATGTTTGCCCACTGTAACCAAGTTTATCATAACCCAGCCCTTGTGGTCGAAGTGCTTGTGAGTCCCCACCAGTCCGTGAGTATGCGGAGTGGGTGTGGATCAAAGCCATCTCCCCTGGCTGCTCCATGCTCTTGGTTGAATGTGGCCCGGATATGTGATACCTGGCAAGTCTGGGGTTATTCCCAGGGCCTGGGCTCTCAGAGATAATGTTATTTTAAAGTAGCTCATTGGTTTTAGTTAATGTTTAGAGAGTTTTACAGAACTAGACTTCAATATTATCTGTGAAAGGCAAGTCGACTGACAACTTTTGATTGCCCAGGTGTAAGACTCCTCCAACAATCACCCCGTTGTGTTCTCAGTAAGGCCATTAAGCTGCCCAGGTTTGTCCCAGTCAGCTGGGACTCTCATTCAAAAGCTTCTGATTGGGCCGCTTACAGGTAGAAGGTGAAAAGTAATGATTGTTGTATAATCATCTGTTACAATTTAATTAAGTGTTGAATGTGGCCTTAAGGTAGAAGCAGGAGTCAGAGTTGTAAGACGAGAGAGCTGAGAAAGATGTGCGAATTTAAAAACTGGTAGACTGCGCACGTAACACAGTGAAGCATTAGGAGGCCCTGGTTCAACATTCAGCACCTCAAAAACAACAAACAGAAAACACGTGTTCTACCCTGAAGAAGAACAAAACCAGATATTTCCAGGAAAACGGACAGAACGGGAGGTTAGCACATTAAGTGAAAGAAGCCAGACTCGGAAAGACAATACTACATTATTTCTCTCATATGAAGAAACTAGGAAAGAGACAGAGACAGAGACAGAGAAGAGAGAACTGGAAAGTAGAAGGGAGACTATTAGAGAAAAAGAAAAAAAGAGGAGGCAACAGGGAGGAAATAATCAAAGTGAACCCCACTCCTCTGTGTCACTCACATTCACTACCAAAAATAAAAAAGGTGAGAGAAATACTGAAGACAAAAGCTGGCAGAAGATAGCTTATTACTATAAATTCAGAGACAGCTCTAGCTGCATTCCCAGGTGTTCGTGGGAGATAGGGGAGGGGTGTTGAGAAGACACAGACGGGAGCAGACATCAAAACGAAAGGAAACGCAGAAGGTGGGAGTGGACCACGCAGGTGACAAGCGTGTTCATATGAGATGGTGTCATTTCTCAGAAGCACTGTATTTAGGGGACAGTAATAATGGTTGTTCTAGAACATGATGCCCTAGATGAATAGATACTTTTTGACTGCCGTTAAATTTACATTGAAAACTACGATAATTTTATGCAATTTGGTTAGGGGGGAAAAAAAGGTATCTTAAGGTAACTAGGTGCTTCTAAATTTCTGCAAGGTACCTGCAGGACCCCAGGCTGACCAGCTATAAATTACCAATAGTGCCACCTAGTGTTGGTGTTGTGGGACTGCAGCGTGTGTGGTGCACGTACACGTCACACTGCTAAGAGCAGGAGGCCACTATGATACGCTTATAAGGCCACACGCAAGAGTCAGTGTGGGGAGATCGCTAAGTTTAAATGATGCTTCTTTGGGTCAGCAGAGCGATTTCTTTACCCTCTTCCTTGAAATTTCAAGTAACTGTGTTAAACCCACAGATACCAATTAAATAATCTAAGTATAAAAATGAAGAATTACCAAATTCTAATTCATGAGTCTTAGGGTCATACATATTAGCCACAGGTTTATTCTTTCCCTGTTCTCAAAGTTATAAGCACAACTTGAAATTCCCTTCACTCTAATGGGGCTTGCTGCCTTTACGTGGAAAAAGGCAGAGAATCTGACCGTTTAGCTTAAGGTAATTCAATGCCAAATGATAAACCAAAAAATGAATATAGTCAATATCCGTAAAAAATCTCAGTTGATGTTGAGTGAGAATCTGTGATTAACCGCGTAGGAATAATATGCTACTTATTACAAAATACAAGCCCTCTAAAACCAAAGAACCAGGAAAGAGCACTTACATGAAGTAATAACAAATTTCCCCTTTTCTGTAGAATAACATCTTCCTATGAACTGAGAGCGAATTTTATGAGTATACGGCGTGGGGAAGTTCCCACTGTGCCCCGAAAGCAAGGTGCACGGTCGCCGCCAGCGCTGCCCAGGGCTGGGGACACACGCTGCGGGGCACCTTCCCCTTACTCCCGGAAGCGCACCTTGCTCAGGATTGAAATACCAGCCTGCTTTCTGTTCCTGGGAGAGCCGAAGAAATGCGGGTGTCCAGACAGGTTTCCTGAGATCAGAGAGCAGAAGGCCACTGACCAGAAGAGGGACGCCAGTGGCTCAAGGGCGAGCTGGAGGCTCGGCCAGCTCAGGGAGGGTCGGCTGGAGCCTAACTCGCATGAATTCGCCATGTTTCAAATTATTATTTTATTGCCTAGCAAGCGGAAGGCCTTGAGTTCGATGCCTGGCACCGAAAAACAAAACAAAACAAAACAAAAAACTAGAAAACCCTAACTCAAATTATTATTTTATACTTTTATAATTATAATTTATAATTTTAAAACAATATTTTTAGTGGTTATAAACTCATGTTTTATGGGATAATGTCAAGTTTTAGGATTTTAACTGTTCAGCAAGTATACTTAAAAGATTATTTTTGAGCAAAGATATTTTTCTCATACATTACCAAGATGCCGAAATTGATTTTTTTTTTTTTTTTTTTTTGGTGCTAAGGATCGAAGTCAGGGCCTTGTGCTTGCTAGACAAGCACTCTAACCACTGAGTTAAATCTCCAGCCCTTAAATTGATTTTTTATGCGATTAAACATCTGATTTGAGTGGGGGAAAGTCAAACATCTCAGGGGCTAGGAAGGCTGGAAAGATGTTTGAACTGGCCGGATTTATAAACCTCAAGAATAAAAGAAGGAAGATTTGACCAAGTCTGTTCCCTACTAAAGGTATTCACGTTGTTTGAAAACAACAGATTTCTACAACCCAAATAGCAGCAGCAACAAAAATCCAACGGATCAGCCAAAAAAAAAAAAAAAAAAAAAATGTGAGAGTATCCTAACTGGCAAATAAACTGGATGTGACCTGCCTCTGGTCTTACTGCCGGTGTTACAGCCTGCTGTGATCTGTTTGCCGACAGGGTCATCGCTGACTTCATTTAGAAAAACCTTAACACTTGCAAAGGAGCTGAAGTGATCCGGCGACCCGAGCAGTGGGAAGCAGAAAAAACACCTTCCCTGTTTCCAGACAGCCCAGTCCACCCATAAGCTGAACTCGCCAGCACATGGAGGAGACTTTATTTCAATGCAGAGTTGAAATTTCTCAGTTTTTACTTAGTAGTCCATTAAAAAAAAAAATAAAGGAAGAAAACTGAACATGATATCTCCAATTTCGGTAAGTTTTTCTCTAGCTCTAACCTTTCTCCTTCTCATTTCACCCGGCTTCACAGTTCATCGGGGATGGAAGTAGCTACGAACACTGAGTGACCTCTTATACAGAGAGACTTTCTTTAGGTAACGTAAGTTTTCCCATTTCATATGCTAACTGAGCAAAAGAAAGACAGGTGAAATTTAATCTACAACATATGCCTTCAAAATCAAACCTTTCCTAAATGGACTAGATAGTATGCACCAAAGAGCAACGGGTCAGGTTCAGAGTAGAAAATTTCAGAAAGTGAGCGCAAGAACTAGCTGCAGCAGATTATGAATTTTAATTTGGCTTTATGCTCCCTGGTTTCCTAAATAAGGACCTGTGGCAGTTAATAGCTCGTGGTTAACTCCTTCTTGTTGAGTCCTGTGTGGCTGTTCAAGATGATTTTTCAGCAAGGTCTTTAGTTAAGAATACTTTGAGATGAGCCACTTCTTGATGAACTTCTACAAAGGAGATTGTGATCCTCAGTGCTCTCCCAAAAGATATTACAGCAGAAAGTGTTTATGTGTTTCACCATAATTCTGGTAGGAAGATTTGTACTCTCTGCCTGCATCTGAATTCTAGTGCTTATCTACATCTTTTTAAAGTTTTGTTGTTTTCTTGGTACTGGGGATTGAACCCGGGGACTTCTCACTGAGCCACATCTCCAGGACTGTTTTTATTTTTATTATTCTAGTTGAGACAGAGTCTCACTAAGTCACTAAATGGCCTAGGCTGGGCTCCAACCTACAATCCTCCTCCATTTTATTTCCTGTGAAGTATAATATTTATCAATGTTGATCTCTGCTACAGTGTTGAGTTTAAAGGGTGAATTAACACGGGAAAATTTCGGAAAAGTAAGAGTGAATGTCTTTTATCAATTGCATTGTTTTAGTTACTTTTCTCTCGTTGTTGGGACAGAATACTTGACACCCAAAGTTAGGGGAAGAAAGGTTTATTAGCTCACAGTCTGCAGAAGTTTCAGTCTATAGTCGGCTGGGTCCGAGGCAGGGCGGCATGGCAGAGGCAGGGCGGGCCGGTGTGGCAGACCGGCAGCCCACCAGCAGCTAAGTAAAGTCAGGAAATGCAAGGAATGTATGCAAATAAGCAATGCAAACAAGCAGCTAGTTAGCTTCTTCCTGTATCTTTTATCTAGGCTACCTGCCTTTAGGGCGAGTAGCACTCCCACCCTTAATTTTAGTTTCACATCCTTGATCCCAGCAGAACCATGCCAAACCGATCAGTGGATTAATTTAGTAACCGCACACTCTAGATCCAGCTACCTCTTACCACATGAGGCTTTGGGGGGACATCTAGACACAAACTATAACATGCATCAAATAAAAATTCTCGTACTGCCCTAGCTTTGCTCAGGTGGTCCATTTCATGGGCCTCTGTGTGCCCCAGCACTGATACTACGTTCTACTACAATGGGATTGTTCTGTTTGTGCTGTCTGTGCTGACCCAGACACATGTCACCTTCAAACATTTAAATGTGGCCAGTTTCACCAAATGATTGAATCTTAATTTCTACTTAATTTTAGTTAATTTAAATTTAAGTAGCCATAGGTGATCAGTGCTTAGCAGAGTGGACCACACAACTGCAGACCAAAAGCATCTTGAAACGTGACCTCTAATTGTCCTCGGGTTTTTCATTTTTTTGTTGCTGGAGGTGTGCTTCGTACATATAATAATGATCCTTATTATCCCCTCAATTCCTCAATTGATTTTTCACATTCTATCGTTCAAGAGCACTTAGCATAGATAACATAGCAATCGTGAAGTACACAAAAATTTGTGTCAAACAGAGTTGGTTTCAGTCAGTTGGACCAAATATTACATGTTTCGCACTGGGGCAGTTACTAGGTGGTGACTATATGGAATCTTGGACTGCTCATCTGCAAAGGGAATTTAGTTCTTACAGTGTTGTTGTGGTTAGATGAGATTATTTGTAGAGCTTTTCTATTGGTCTTGTGCTGTTACTATTTACATTATTTGCTGCTGTTACTCCTCATATAGAACACTACATGCCAACATGGACATAGTCTATGACCAAAACGTGTTCATTGTAAATTCAGAGCTAAATGGAGATCAGTGAATGTAATATAGATTTTCAATGGCTATAAATACTGCAAGGAGCCCTCTGAAGTTTGGGGATTTACCTTGGGTCAGTGCAATCATTTAAATGTTCAAAGGCAAAACAGAGAAAAAAGGATAACTAGTTATTTTTCAAAGCTAGTTATTTTTCAAATTGAAAAATTCATTTTGAGAGCTGTGTAAATAGCTCTTGAAACAACCACAGCACAATCCATTCCAAAAAGCCATGCAGAACAATGGATAGAAATGGCAAAAAGATGTCGAATCCCTTCAAGTTTCATTTCAGATACTCTCTTTGTGCATAGTGTTTCATCTTTTCAACTGTACACGTATCATTTGTAATAATCTAAGACAAAATTCGAATCAGAGCAGGTGGGACTCTTGCCTAATCAAAGCAATGTGATAGTATATGTTTTTAACTTTTGAATAGAAAAAAACAGTGAATCAATTAAAACAATACTTTAGAAGGTCAATCATAAAGCTGATAAAAGTTCCTTGAGTCATTTATGCTTTTCTATTATGGGTATAACAATATTTCCTTGTCTGCGGTTGTCATCTCATGAGCTTGGATGTTAACTCAGGGAGGCACATTGTATAAAAGCACTAAACACCCAGAGATAACTTCCATGTATCAGCACCTTTGCTGTAGACTGTGATGTGTTATCAACTACATGTGTTGACAAAGCACCGTGGCTTTCAATTCTCTCTGTGCCTCTGTTTCAAAGTAAATGTGTGTGTGTGCAGGATATTCACGTATATAGTCCTACTGTTATGAAATGAAATATCTGCTTAACCATAATACTAACTGCCATGATATTTGATAAAACTGTGTATGGTATAGTACTATAGTTGAGTTTTCGAACATTCCTTTTTCCCAGTGAAAGTTAGAAAAGTGTTGTATCTCACTTCTCAGAAAAATAATACATTTTAGGCGAGTGTTACAGTAGAAAATGTTTTGAGTTGGGCCATTCCTACTCTCCACTGTGCTCCCTCTTCTGTTCCCTCGCTCCACCCCGGGGGGCACTGTTGGGATCCATCTGTCATGGCTTCAGGCCCTGCAGCAGCTCTGTCAAGGGTTCTGGCTTTACTTCCTTTCCGTCTGCAGCGCCTTCCTGTCCTGGCCAGTGCCTGGCCCACAGTAGCAACACACAAATCTTCGGCTCATTACAGTCTCCTGGAGGGCTTGTTCCAGAGTGGATCCCTGAGGCCTACGGCCCAGCCCTAGAATGCCTGATTCAGTCCATCCAATGTGAGAATTTTTAGCATTTCCAAAAAGGGGCCAGATGCTGCGGGCCAAGGAGCATGCTTTAAGCAATGCCAGCTGCCTTGCTGCAGGGTCAGTCTTCATGCTATCATGCTGTAGCTACCTGAGCTCTGGGCTCATCCCAGATAGGACCCAAGCTCCATCCCCTGTCTCTGCCAAGTATTTATGTGGCATAGGGTATGCTTATGGCCTATGACCACCAGGGAAGCCGTTTGTGATGGCACAAGCAGAAGGCACTCGGAGGCAGAACTGCTCGTAACGAAGCTCAGTGATGCCTGCAGAACAAAAGCTGGGAAAACAGTCAACAAGCTCTGGCCAGACACCAGGCTGTCAGTACAAAGTCACCGCCCGTCCTGCATCGGTTGTCACAAGGCGTTTTACACTGTCGCACATGCCAAGCTGTCGTGTCTACCGCTTCTCCACCAGACAGGAGGAACCATACTATTTTGTAATGAACACAAATTAACATTACAAAGAAATCCTACCTGATAAGTTTACAAAAGGAAGTTTGAGAACATTTGCTAACATTAATTAGAACCTTGGGTCGAACCCCCAAAACGCACTGGCCACCGTGCACAGGCGGAGATGGCAGAAGTATGCGCCGTTTACCTCCCAGGAGTCACTTTAGTAACTCTGTGACTGGATGAAAATTCTATTTTCATTCACAAAATCTTTTTGGTACTGCATTGTAATTATCTCCAAAAATAGTAGAACCACTTGTACTTCGCTTGTTTCAAACTAGGTCAACTTTATAATAAAAATATCATTCCTGGTGGGAGCAAACAGATGGCCAACACATGCAGAACTGAGCAGTGGTTCCTGTACTGTTCACCATAAGAGACAATAACACGTCATTTGACTCTGCCATCATGATATTTCAGATCGTTACCTGCGTCTAACTTTTCCTTTTATGGACAAACTATTAGGTTTTTGTTTGGCCGCCCTGTATGGGGGTGATGATATGAGATTGAAGAGATTGCATAGCAATGGCCTTCAGTTAGACTTTGACTCTGCCCTAGGATATTCTCACCTGCAAAATTGGATATTTCAATGGACATCGACAAGTGCTATGCTTTAGGATAGCATAATGAATATTTTAGATTTAAATTATGAATACAGATTCTCATTCTCAGGGTTCTGCAATGAAGACCTTGCAGGAGAAGCAGGCCTCAGGAGTCAGAGAGTCTCCACAGGCCCTGTTGGGTAACTCTGCTTTGGATCAACACTCACGACCAGTTCCTGTCATAGAACAAAGAAGGCGCCAGTTCTGTGAATATTTGTCAATTAACCATCATCTATGTCTTTCAAATTGCGCTGGATCAGGACAGCTAACTGTTCTGGAATGTAAGACGCTTTCAATTTGATCTTTCATATCAAATTTATATAAGACAATTAGATGAAAATTAAATGATGGTGTGGAATTGAGCTAAAAATGGTAGAGACTTCAGAACCTTGTTAAAATTGATAACTGAGCTGTGACACAGAAAGGGTCATTAGTTTTTCTATAGAATGCATGCAGAAGAGATTCTAAAAGAGTTTCAAAAAAAGAAGTGATCATAAACAGAAAACTCAAGCACCATCATATCATGAAGAGTAAGTGAAGAAAGCTTCCGGGGGAGAGTAATGAGTATCGCTGAAGACCAGAGTAAGGCCAAAGAGCACACACCTGAAAGAAGCCCTTTGAACAGGGCAGGAATATGGGCAGTGAGATAATTATCAGGTAAGCAGCACTAACGTCCTAGAAAATTTTCACCACCTATTATCAGAATTCAGAAAGCCAGGACTTCCTGACAGGCGAGATTTGGGATACAGGGTTTTTCTGATAACTATCAGTAACAGACATGATGCCTCTGTCTGCGTGGTTTATAAAGGGATAAGCACACGGGATTGTGACCAAATGCTTATGCACTTGTCACATTCCACTAAACAGAACAGAGAGTGGATTAATTTGTTCAAAAAAATATTTATTGAGCACCTTGATACATGCCAAGCTTGGAAATAGAGCAATGAAAAGGAAATAGAACCATAACAGTTCCAGTTTGGAAAGGACTGTTGAGATATTACAGTCCAAGAAACAGCTTGTCAATTTTTAACGTGTGTACAAAAAAGCCTGGAACTCATAAAAATGCAGATCTGAGTCAGTCTTCCTAGAGCGGTTCCCAGCAAGCTCCCAAGAAATGTGACACTGCAGAAGCAGAGCCCACCCTAGAGAGGGTAAGAGGCTCCAAGAAGAGAACCTCCAGATGTGTAGCACTGGACTCACTTTGCGTAATGCAGATTTGTGGGTCCCACAACTGTGGATTTTGATTCAGAAACATGAGTAATCCTGAAGCTCTCTCAGGTGTGCAAACCATTAATTGCTTTACTATCTCACTTAACAAGAGGAAGAAATCAAGCAAATTAAATCCTGATCCAAGATTCAGATTTATTGACAACTGTTAAGTCTACTGAGGTGGTCCATATAACAACATCACCTTTTCCTCACACAATTTCTGATCAAAATGCATAGGAAGACAGAGAACAATCTTTATTACTGATAATGACTAAACTGGAGAGTGATGCTTACCAAAATAGATCTCATAACTTAGCTCGGGATAGGTGAGCGAAAGCACAAGTCCAGGAGAGGAAGTGCTGGGCATGGCAAACCTCCCATCGAGATGAGAGTCTGTCCTTGGAGGCCAGAGATGAGTGCCCACTCAGTGTGGGCAACCAACTCCCAAAAGAAAGACCACAGGAAATTAACTAAGATTTCCTAGTTTGTTTGTTTGTTTTTTTTTCAAAACTAACCAGTGATTTTATGTTACTGCTAAGATAGAATGGAGGGCTAAAAGGAGCCAGGAGAATAATTTCTCCACAATAGGGCACATCAGACACGAGGAAGGCAGGTTCTCAAGAGCATCATCTCCGGTACCTCGGCACCTACTGTGCCATGGGTGGGGCCCTGAGATGCGGGGTCATGGTAGGTGTGGTTGAGGTTCTTGAGTGCAGTAGTCCATACTAGCTACCTCTTAGGGCACTGCTTCTCAAACACCAGGTATTTTCAGTACTGTGAATTGAACCCAGGGTCCTTGACCGAGCTCCCCAGTCCCCCCTTTTTTATTTTTTTTATTTTGAGATAGGGTCTCACTAAGTTGCTCAGGTGAGTCTTGAGCTCATAGTCCTCCTGCCTTGTCTGCAGAATATTGGGATTACAGGTATTCACCATTCATTCCTGGTGGTGAATGCCTGCGATTTATTCTTTACATTAGTTTTTACTATAGAAGTCTCTCGGGATCTTGTTAGAATGCAGGCCCTGAGTCTGTAAGTCTAGAGAAGGCCATTAGAACTTCCAAGAAGCTCCTGAGGATGCTGACAACCAGGCATGGTGCAGCATGGAAAAGGAATCCTTCATTTCAACTCTTAATTCTTCCTCCTCCTCAGGTTTGGAAAGTAAGAACATCAGTTGGTTGTTCTATCTAAAATCTTGCCACTGTGCATTGTCACCATTATGTAACATTTGCAGGTAAAGAACCTGGGTGCTAGTGACAAAGTAAAGCTCCCTTACTCGAGTCCCCTTTTGTTGTGCTACCAATGAAGAATCTGAGAGTCAGAGGGGAAGAGGAAAATTCTCTAGCCCATCACGTAAGTAACTGATGCTGAAGCCTGGAATAAAACCCAAGGCAAGTGCGGTGGGTTTACTGTGGTCAACTTGAGCAGGAACGTCCAGCTGGACTGAGTTGATGTGGTTCTGGGCGTAGAGCATCCACCCGAGGATTGTTGCCAGCACAACACAAAGGAGAACGGGAGCAGAAGATGGTGACCGGCTGTTTCCCAGGAGAAGCTCTGTGGTGGCTGGTTCTCCCGAAGGGGACTTGGCTGTTCTCATTGCAGAAGTAGCTCAGGGTCTTGCTGACCTTGGAGATGGCTGCTGTTCACTTAGGGGAGCTCTGGTCTTCATCTCTCCTGCAAGCATCGTATACTGGTTCCAGTACAAATTTATTCAGCCATTTGGTGCAGACACGGATGTACATGAGACATTGCCGTGGGCTCCCGGCCCTTGATTGAATCTTTTGGGTCTCCAGTGCATAGATAGACATCCGGCACTTTTCTTGCTTTTGGCTTCTGGGTGAATGTTGTAACCTGCATATGTCCTGTATTAAATCTGCTCTCTTGCAAACCACTGACTCTAGAAAGGTAACTAATACAGCAAGTGTTCTTTGCTTCTTTATGCTGTGCCACTTGTGACTGGCAGAGTGTGACCTGTCTCAAATATGGTCCGTGGTGTTGTAGTCATCTCATACAACCATACTAATCAGATTACATCTCTGTATTACACACAGATGTCTGGAGAATGAGGATATGGTTGTTCTAATTATCCTGTACATAGATACACAACTGAATTTGTCAGACTATGTCATATCAATATTCAGATCAGGATTATAGTTACTTTTTTTTCCTTTTCACTAATCGTCTATGCATTAGACAACAACAGACCAATACATGATGACATTTAATGTGGACTTTCTACTTCCCTTTTTATCTGTCTCTCTAGGTCCAAGCTGCTGGGCAACTAATCACTGATAAATTACTAGCAAAGGTCAGTGCCACCAGCCAACCGAGTTAGACACACCCAACCCCTTGAAATCAAACTTGAGTTCGTTGTACTTGGTGCACTAGCGGAAAATACACATTGTGGTGGTTTTTGCCTGGTGGGCTTCAGTACTAACATCTAGCACAGTGATGGAGAACCTTTTAGAGCTTTCAATGATACAAACATCCTGCTGTGGCACACGTGCCACAGACTCACCACTGCTGACCTAGCATAAGCTTTTGCATCCTTCACTTGCTAGTAAGTACGTGAAGATTATATTTTATTGACAATTTTAGGGGGCAGGAGTTCTGCTGCAAGGCCTTTCAAACCAATTAAGTAGGTATTCATCTAATGTATCTGGTCTACAAGATAATCATATATCTGAATATTAAGTCTCTGCAGGAAAAGAGGAAAACATGAGGTGTCCACTTAATTTCTGTTTTAATCAGATTTTCAAATGCTTTTCATAGAGTATCACTCAATAAAAGGTAATTCTGTCTATTATGACACTATTGATTACATTTAAACACAGAGATTTCATTTCTTATTGTTGAAGTGTTAACTTGATACTGAATACTAACATACCAGAACAATTTTCTGCACTGTCTTTCATAAGTTAATATTTAAGCAAAAATCAAGTTAAAATATTAAGAAATTCAGTGAAGAATAATCTAGTGTAAGAGACAATACATTTATGTAATAGAGATAATTTGATTCAATGAATTGAAACTAGGTTCATAGAATTTTCACTAAAGGTTAAGTTTTTAAAATAATAGTCTTCAAAATAGGTATTACAAAGCTCTTTCTGAAAGTTTGAGTTACAATTTCAAATTTCTGATCTGTAAGAAGTAAAGTATTGGTCAGAGATAAGTCATATTATTAAACATATCTCGTATCTATGTAAAGGACACATGTCTGCTATCATTTCTTCTATCTACATTCAATTTATTGTAACAAGTGAATCATTTTCCAGACATGCTGTCAAAATCAAATGATTGTAGGCCTATTTCTGGTCCTTACTTGCAGCAGGCTCTCCACTTGGTAAAGGTCAGATGTTCAAATATTCGCCATTCTAAAGTGAACTGAGAAGCTTTTAGTTTCTGCACAGTCATAGCAAATGGTTAGAGGGTAAGTTCCTTTTATAATGTTACTATTCTCATGCACAGTTTTGTATTCCCAACTGCCTTCCAATGTACATTTGAAGAAAAGTCACGAATATTGTACTTGATGTTAAAGGAAGTCAGGTAAATAAATAAGACTATATGGGGTCAAATCTTCAATCTGCCTTTTATAATCCCAAGTCTGGGCTCCTGACAGTAAGTCCACTCTGCTCTGGGCTGACCACATCTCCCTACTTTGGCCTGATCTAGAATATCTCTCCACAGATGATCCAGTTTTCTCTTAAACCTGACAGAATGTAATATTTTGGTCATGCTCCATTTGGTGCTTCTTCAGAAATTTTCTTTTTCGTTATTTTCCATGTGTAAATTCACCTTTTGTTTTGCATCACATTTTTATCATTAGAATGACTTCTATTTCAGCAAAGATCATGTGTTAGTAAGCTCATCACATTCTTACTTATATTAACAAAAAAGAAAATGAAAAGATTGACCTAATGCCAATAGTAAGAATTGATTAAATTAAGATATAACCACAGAATGGGATGTTACGTAGCCAGAGAATCACACTTTTCTCTTTAAACTTCCATGTTTGATTCATTTTTGTCTTTTTGATTTTCACTTTTTGTTTTGAAATAACTTCATATTATTAAAGTAAATTGTAAAAATATCGAAAAGAGCTTCAGTATGCCCTGTCTTAGCGTTAGCAGTATTACTACTATCTAAACCAGGAAATTAACATGCATATGATACTGTTAACCAATCAGTAGATCATGTTTGGATGTTGTTAATTGTTCCGCTAATACGCTCTCCTCGGTCGAGAGTTTAACCCAGAATCTTTCAGTACGGTCAGTTTTCAGGACTCCTTGATCTCTGAGAGGACGTCAAGCCTCTCAGCGTTCATGAAAACAGCGTTTCGGGTTGGCCAGTTCCATGCACATTCTAAACCGCCCCTCAACTGGGGTCTGTGTGGGATTTTCCCATGACAAAATTGAGGCTAAGCATTTGTACTTAAATGATGTAGATATGTGATATTGGAGATTAAAAATGTTTTATAGAAATAGCAAAGAAAAATATTCAGAGTGTAATTTTAAGTAACCAAACGTAAAATACTGTATTATGTATGTCCATAACTTTTATTCAAAAACTTTGTGTATGCAGGAAAATGTAAGTTTTTGAAATGTGGGCAACAGTTATTACTGAGTGGTAATAATTATCTTCAATTACTTTTAAAATTTTTGTGCGTCTTCCGGTGTGTGCCCAAACGAACATACTTTACTTTCGTGATTCTAGTGTGGCCCCTTCTGGGATGTTCCCAGATGTCATGGCCGATCATTCAGTTGCACTGAAAACCTTATCCCCCCTCAAGTCAGTCTCTTTTATAAATCGATTGACCAAAATTGGAGCCTGTGGGTAACTGGAGCTGGGAGCAAAGGAATCTCAGGACAGGGACTCACAAACTAACAGGTGCGAATGACTTTACACCCAGAATCATATTCGATCCTTAGAAGAGCCCTACAAAGTTCAGCTTATTATCTTCCTTCACAGATAAGAAAATTGAGGTCAGGCAAATTAACTATAACTGAAAGAAGAAGGTAAAACTATGCATTTATTAAATATACCACATTAGGATTTAGCTCAGTGATTAGAGTGCTTGCCTCACAATATACCACATTGTGTATGTAAATTCATAGGACAAAGACTGGAAGAAAATCCTCAAAAGAGACTGTTGGTGTGGACAATTTAGACATCAAGCTTTATCTACCTTAACCTAAAACTATGGTTTCCTATAACATAATTTCTAGATAATATATCCAAAGTACAGAGCCGTGTGAAAATTGCTAACATTAATGCTTGTTGGGCTGGTTAGGAGGTCTGTTTGGACAGCACTGTGCTTGCCAGCTGGAATCCCCCCGGGTAGGGCACTGAGTGGAAAGAGCTTCCAGCAAGACTCCAGGGAGGGGTGGCGACTGAGGGGGATGGAAAGGCCTGAACTCCCCACAGTCTCAGCCCATGTCAGCATCTGGGACTGTGGGCTCAAGGCTGCCTGTACTTCCTTATGACTGGGGGTACGGGCGGTGCTGGGGATCAAACTCAGGGCCTTGCGCTTGCTAGACATGTGCTCTACCACTGAGCTAAATCCCCTACCCCACTTCTGATTTTTTTTTAAAGGAGGTCGGAAATTAAGATCTCTGTAATGAAAATACTATTTGTCAATTTTTGGAAACCAGCTCAAATTCTTGGACAACATTGTGTAAACCAGGTAAGGTGTGCTTTTCAGTCAAGTGTGATGGAACATTTTGTATCCACCATGAATAATATTTTAAAATGCTACTCTGAATTATTAAAGATCTAATTATTAAGATTAGTAGTCGTCTATGTTAATTTAGTACGATATGTTGCCTTGTGATTGTAAAGAAATCTAAAGCCTTGAATTTCTTGTCCCTCCATCGTTTGATAAGAATCATTTTATCCTCTGTCAGTGAGTTCAGTTATAACAAAGATTCCCTTAGAGTTCAACAAGTCTTGGTCTTCCTTTGAATTAGACCATTTATCCTGAGTTTTCTAGGTTTACTGCTAAAGTTCCCACTATTCTACACCATTGAACGACACACCAGCCTTGCTCCCGTTCTCCCTCCCAATCTCCCTAACTCATTCACTTCAAGCACAATCACCCCAACACCCAGCACACATGGTCAACGTTATTGAAAGTTAACATGATAGGTATTTAACATCCTTGTTTCTAAATGGCTTTTAGCCATTTTTTGCTGAAGATCTTCACTGATGGTTTCACGCTGAGTAGTTCTGCTCTCCTAGGCTACAAGGCTGGATGTGTTCACCTCTCCTTTTCTCTGCTTGTTATCTCTATTTCCTCCCTCCCTCTAAGGAGCAAAGACTAATGTGGTGCAGAGTCCTCTGCCTCCCTTTGTTGGCTTGGCCCTGTGCTTAGGCTCTTGCCTATGAAGCTAACCCAGTCAGAGTTTTAAACCAAGGGAATCCTTTTCCCAAGAGGACATCTGTGGCTGAGACATAATTACCCACCTCCCCCATCTCTTCAAGTTTAATAAAATGACCTTTCATTTGTAATAATTTTTTAGACTATATAATACGCTTGTTCATATTTAATCCACTGAAAAACAGAAGCCACCATTTCAAGAAACCTAAAAAGAAACTAATACTTCTATCCGCCTATTCAAAAAATTTTTATTATATTTTATTTTAGCAAAATTTTAATTAACAGAAGATTTGCAAAGATACTAGAGTTTGTACATACCCTTTAATTGGCCTCATCTAATGTGAACATCTCACACGATAATGGTATATTAGTCCAAACAAAGGAAGCAACATTATTTTAATACTAATAAGTAAACTACAGACTTTAATTTGAATTTTACTTTTGTCTTTTCCACCAATTTCTTTACTGTGCCCAGATCCAATTCAGGATGTCGTATTGCTTTTCGAGAGTTATTTTGAAGGAAGTAGCTGATTCATAGGCTCCTTCAAATGCAGTTTATCATTATTTCGGACTTATGACGGAAATTATGGCCACTACCATTTCTGAGCAGCATTTAGAATAATAGGGTGTGTGGTGGCTTTGCAGTATGTGACCCCCTTCCTCCTGGGAAAGTTACAGACCTTTTGTTAAGGGAGGGTGAATCATTCTACATAGCTTTGAAACAAATACTATTATAAGGAAACCATAATAACTGGTGTGTTAAGAAATATATTTTAAGAGCTGACTTTATATTTTTCTAATCACTTAATATGAAGTTTAGCATATTGCTTAGAAAATATATAAAGGCAACATCTCACCCTAAAACCTTTATGTAGTATTCTATATATCTCCTATACTTACCAAATTGACCAGAATTTAAAGCAAAACGCAATAAAATGTCCTTTTAAATCCTTGAAAACATATTGTAAGCTAGTTTTGTCTTTAGAAACATTTAGAAAGTCTGAATTAAAATACAGACTACTTGAAGATTCAATGTAATAATGGGCATCATATGTCTAAGCAGTGAATAAAAGTTGGAGTGTTTTTCATACGTAAATTGACCAGAGAACTATTTTTTTAATTGTACCTTTTAATTTCTCACAGAGAATAACACGTGAGCGATGTTGTAGAATATATTTACTTATTGACTCTAAACGGATCAGGATTCTAAAGGGTTTTCACTGGAACGTCTACTGCTACAGGGAATGTTCAGAGCGGCTCTAGCAGAGTCTCTGCAGACAGAGAGCCTCAACTTCCTTAGCTGAAAAGCTCTCTCTAGAGTCAAAAGGCACCATTTTATGCCACACTCAAATTGTCTTTTCTGTAAAATCCTTCAATCACTCTGAAGTTTCTCTTCCAATGGAACCCAGAACTTCGTCTGTGATAGCACCTTGCTTGGCAAGCCTGGACTGTGTTTGGGCTGCCTATTTTGGAAGCTCCGGGTCCTTGATCACATATGTCAAGGATTTGAGGGTTTATAACAATTTCTTTATGTGCTTCTAGAAAGGCTTCCTTAGCTCTGGGTGTGGCTTTATTCCCACACCTGCTTTCCTGGCGATTTTTACAGAGGGTGTTGGGGTGAGCGGAGGAGGCTGTGCGGAGCGTGAGAATGTGGTGGGAACAATGCCCCGCCCACACCTGATGACGTTATAGTTTTAACACTGCAGTTAAGAGAACTGCTTTGTCTTTGAAAAAAGTCCCGCTTTATCTACTTAGGGGAAATCCATAGCAAACTGCTGACGCTGTGTATTGCTAGAACTTTCACCTGCCTCGGGAGTCCCGTGTGGTCGTTCAGAAGGGTGAGGGGCTTTTGGCGAACCTTCAGCCGAGCGATGCATTGCGATGCTTTGGCCAGCACCGTACTGCATACACAATGATGGTCCCACAGAGTTGTCATGGAGCTGAAAGGTCCTATCTCGGTGACACCCCCACTGTGATAAGGTCCCAGCACATTGTGTTACTCAGATGGCTTTAGTGAAGCTGGTGTTAACCTACTGCCCTGCCTGGTTAGTCATAAAAAAGTAAATAATGTACAATTATGGAAGGTATGTTATTCTCATATAGATCGTAAACAACTATGTTACTGGTGCATTTGCTATACTATACTTTTATACTTAGAAAGTGCTCATTAAGACGTTTTATACTTTTTATTGTTATGTCAGGGTGTATTTCTACTTATTTAATTTTTTTTTTTTTTTTTTTTTTTTTTTTTTTTTTTTTTTTTTTTTTTTTTTTTTTTTTTTTTTTTTTTTTTTTTTTTTTTTTTTTTTTTTTTTTTTTTTTTTTTTTTTTTTTGTGGTGCCGGGGATTGAACTCAGGGCCTTGTGCTTGCAAGGCAAGCACTCTAATCACTGAGCTAAATCCCCAGCCCTCTACTTATTTAAAAAGCTTACTGTAAGACAGCGTGCAATGTTACAGTGACACAGCTTCCTCAACCTCATGTTTAACGTGGCTCTTGATTGCACAAAGCGGCCACGGTGTGCGACTGACCTGCACCATCTGGGATTGTGTAAGTGTAATGAGATGTCTGTGCAACAGATCACAGAAGGACGCCTTTCTCAGAGCTTACTCTTGGCCTTAAGACATGCACGAATATGTTTGGTTAGAAAAAGAATTTTCTTACTGGCCATACTCTTGAAGCTAAAAACTTTTTGTATGTTTTTATATTACTTCAAATGTACACTAAACATTTTAATGTAACTGAATATGAATGAACCTTCTTTGAAAGTTAAAATACTGTTATTCAATATAAATCTCATTTAGATTCATTTCTTTCTATCATGAGATAAAAGTTGTAAATTAATGCATATGCAGATATTTGTTGTGTCTATTGTAAGCAGATGCCAATGACAAACCTCTTGAAAGTTTAGAAACATACACAAATGCCCAAGACAGAGAAAACCTGGATCTTCAACCATGAGTTTGTGGGAACACTATGTAAGTCACTGCTGAGCTGTGTGACTGTGGGGCGGAGGTGAGCAGTAGATGAAAGAAGGCCAAGCGCTAAGCCAGCCGACCACTCTTCCCAGGCATTCTCCACCCAAGGCAAGAAACAGAAACACTTTCCTCTACTCTCCACACCCACACCGCCCTCTCCCATGCACTCCTGTCTGCAGCCCACTCGCCTTCTCCGTGGTTCTTCTGTGACTTTTCCTTTCCCACATTTCCTTGGTTCATACTGTCAGGGCTGGCTCCTGGGCAGGGAACCAAAGATGCCACACCTGGGGTACAATCACCCCTGCTCTGCTGTTCAAGCAGCCCACTGGGATTACAAATCAACCCCAATAAAAAGTTAGAGGGACAAAGTTTAATAAAAAGAAGACACTTTATTTGTAAAGAAGAAAGGGAAGGGGGCGAAAGGAGAAAATAGCTACGCTGATAAGAAAAGATCAGGGTAAGGGGCTCCAGAAAGATGGAGGACCCCCAGGCCTTTGTTCTCAGCTGTTTTTATAGGGCAGGATCAGAGACCCCCCACACACACCTGGAGCTTCCCATAACTGGACTGGCTTCCAGGCACCTCTGCCTTATGTCATTTTTTTGGATCTACATGCGGCTTGTTTCTGTCTGTTTACTGTCCTTGACCTAGCTCTTAAGGCCTTATCTTTGGGATGGGCAGCTAGTTCACAAAGGGTTACCTTATTCTTGGTTAGAGTTAGTAAGGGGGTGTGTGGATATCTATTGTACTCTATGATGACCCCAGAGTGAATAATATAGGTACCCTAGAGTGAATACACGTGTGTGTGTGTATATGTATATGTTAGTGTATGGTGTGAGTAGCCCCTCTTTCCCTTATATTTTACTACAGGCGGGGCAGTTTATCCTTTGTGCATATGGCTTGCTCTCCATGTCCTGCCTGTCAGCTCTTTTTCTGGTCTCTTAGTGCAAGTCCCAAGTCCATTTGGTGCCTTACTTTATCTGGTTTTTCCCTTTTTCTCTCCCTCTGCCCTTGACTTGCTTCCCAGGGGAATTTCTCTAATAAAGTTTGTTTTGACTCCTTCTAGTCAGGATTAGCTAGAAGATCTAATGCACCTTTATTCTATTTTTTTCCCCTGTCTACAGATCCTTGACCCTACAATACTGCAACTGTTTCATTTAAAAAAAAAAAAAAGTGAAACGGCACAACAAGGGAGGCCACATGCAGTGACCCCCCTAAGCCTGCACCCGCATGGAAGCAGGCCTGGATGCTCCACTCACCTTTCTTAACCCTTACTGGATACTCCAGTAGTCCTCATCCTTCAACTTTTCCCAAAATTCACCGACTCCTAATATCCCACACATTACACCCATCTATCTTGCTAGCTATACCTTTTCACAAAGGAACTAAAGAAAATAGCGATCTCTGCATTTTCTCCACAGCGGTATTTGCAGCCATCCTGTTCTCACCAAGGATCTCCCTCTTTGGGGAGGAGCCAGGTGCTCCGTCACTTACCTTTCATTCCTTAACTGAGGACTCATCCTTAAAATGTCATTCTCTCTCCATTGACACTTTCTCGTGAGGTTCCATGATAAAGCTAAAGAAAACCTTTCCTTGGTGTTGCTTCTTCTCCAAAACTATTGTCTTCTATCCTCCCATCTCTTTAAAACATGTACCTTTATCACTTTATCTTCATGGTTCTCACGTCATCTCCTGCTTGCTCCCCGTTTTGTTACAAGCTGGCAGCTTTCCTAATGCCTCGTCACACACTCTGCTTGAAACCTCAGTCCCCTAAATGTCAAATTCAATATGCTCTCCTTACTCGTGCCCATATTTTAGGACCATTTATTAATTTATTCCGTGAGACCTCAGATCTTTGTTTCCACAAACAGAGCTCTTTCATGAGCTTCCCTTTCAGTCTATCTGTGGACCTCTCAAATCCAACTGCTGCTTTGGTCTGGAAACCCTTTAATTTGGGGATTCCTTGGACCTGCTTCTTCCTGTGTTTACAACATAACCTCCTTTGCTCATGTCTTCTCCTGGGAAGTAGTTAGAAATGTGTGCTGCCGGGAGGAAGACTCAGCACACCACAGGGGCTCCAGTAAACAGGGGTGATTTCTCCTGCAAGGTGCCCAAATCAAGTCTGTCTTTGCTGAGATCTGAGAAGCCTGGACAATTTCTTTGCCTTTTCTAAGGGCATCTAAGCTAATGGAGCAGTTTGGTGACTCTTCCACAGCCTAGATCGGAGAACAGGAAAAGGCAGAAGTTGTATTGAGGGAAGAGATTAAAGGGGAGAGCCAGGACTTTTTCATGAATTCTCATTAGACCACCGGTTACATTTCTTTGGCCCTAATAGTGTTACTGGCCACACATAGTTGAGAAAAGTAATACTGATAATGGGTGTGGAAATGAGTATTGAGTGAATTGGCCTATAGGTTATAGAACTTCATCATCCTTGAGAATCCAGTAGAACTGCCAAATGCAGTATACAACATTTCTTCATTCTTTTTGTGAAAATACAGCTCTCTGGCTGCATCTGTGTGCTGTAGATTTAATCCTGTCCTTTGTCATGGCCCTTACCTGCAAACTCTCAACCAGATTATGATTCCTTGAGAGCAAATAGCATTAAATCCACCAGGGGGTTTGTGACACATCTGTGCCCAGCACAGAGAAAAGTGTCACATGTATATGTGCATGTGCGTGTGTGTGTACCTAAATATGTACATACAGATATCTACACATAACTTATGTATCAGTTTTACACACGTAATTTTGAAAGTAAAATTGAATATTGGATGATAAATATGTAAATTCTAACTCCAGATATTGGTCTTGATTTTTGCTATGTTTATTTTGCAGATACAAACAATATTTTAACGAGAACCAAAGCAATACTTTAATTATTTGACATCGCAATATCACCCTGACCCTTTTAAATTTGCAGTTTGGTGGTGGCACAACATTGCAGGAAGTTCAGGTGTGTGTGTTTTCCTTCATTCGTTTCCCCTTGGCTTTCCCTTCCCTGTTCTCCCCACAGCTGCTTTTATCTTTGGATCCACCTGCTCTCCCTTGTCCGTGGCCATCTGCCACCCACTGTCTGTGATACAAGAATGGCCCTGTCTACTGCTTTATGTTTGAGGAGAATGTGTCTCCGAGAGCTTTGGTTGGAAGAAGATGTTTGGGTTTTTATGGAGGGAAATACAAATAAGTGAGGATATCTAGAAAAAAAGAAAGAAGTAGGGAAAGTAATCTTTTACCAGAAATTTGCAAGGATGACACATTTTCTAACATTTTTGTATTTATCCTATGAAATATACGCCTTTGCAGCACTGACTTGATGGTCATGAAAAATATCACTTTAATGACTTATAATGAGTTTACCTGCATTTTATCCGTTTTAATATCAACATTATTTGAAAGTGGAATGTCAGCTGCTTGTTCGGCCTTCTTCATTCTGCTTTTGATTTACATCGGTTTAATATTCAAGAATATTCATAGCACTTGGCTCTTTATATCATTTGGAGTATTGTTGAGATAACTGTAGGGGTTGGGGATTTAGCTCAGTGGTAGAGTGCTTGCCTAGCAAGCGCAAGCCCCATCCAAAAGAAATGAATGTTTACTTAAATTACTCACTTTAAGATATTGGTAAAGTTTGAAATGTTTCTGTTTCTTAAGAAATAGGAGTAAAGTGTATTATAAAAATTATGTGAAGGAGCACAACGTGAAGTAATTTTTCAATAATTTGAAGCCATATATACTGCAAAAGCTGTTCCGATAGGTGCCAACAATAGCAAGCAAGTACCATGTCCTTTGGCATGATGGGCACAAACTCTGTGTAAGGGAGTTTAAATAAGCCAGAGAAAGACCCTAAATTAGCGTTCTCAGGGGTAACTGAACACAGGGTTTGCATTCATAAACAGTGAAATTTGAAGTATTGTTTGCTAGGGAAATATTGAAATTATATATGTACTTATTATGACAACATAAAGAAGAATCGAGAAACTGAATATTATCATAACATCATAAATTGTGCATAAATTGTGCATAAATTATGCATAATTGTGCAGAACCAAGCCAGTGGTTCTACTTCCAAGGCTTTCTGGATACTTAGGTACAGAAGCTGTAATATTTGGCTCTGTTTGACAACTTGTTTAGGTCATGGTGCCTGGTTACTAGCAAAACACTAAACTAGTGTCATAGCTTGTGTCCAGATGTCCCCTCAAAGCCTCCTGCACTCATAGGTGGTGGCTGGATCTAGAGTGTGTGATTGATTCAAGGTGCAATGCTAAGATTAAGGGTTCTAGGATTAAGAGTGAGTGATTACTAAATCAATCTACTGATCAGTTTGGCACCACTATAATCCCAGTAGCCTAGATAGAATATAAAAGAGGCAGAAAAAAGGTGCTAAGGTCTCTTGCTTGCTTGCTTTGCTATCTTCTGCCTGCCATGAACTGTTTCTCCTCAGTGATGCCCCTCTGCCATGCCATCCTGACTTGGTGTCAGCCAACTATGAATTGAAACTTCTACAAACTGTAAGCCAAATAAACCTTTCTTCCTTTAACTCTGGACATTGGGTGTTTTCTCTCAGCAACAAGAAAAGTAACTAAGACAACTAGATATTGCCATGAAGGTATTTTATAGAAGTGCTTAACATCTATAATCAGTTGACTTTAATTTGAAGGAGATTTTTCTTGACAACACTGGTGGGCCTCATCCAGTCTGAGAGATTTTAAAAGCCAAACCTGATGATTTCCAGAGTAGAAATTCTGCCTTAAGTCTGTAGCACCAATTCCTGCCCAGAAGCATCCAGCCTGCTAGTCTACCCTACAGCTCTTGTACTTGCCAGCCCAGCAACCATGTGAGACAGTTCTGTCTCTGCCTGTGTATTTGTGTGTATATGTGGTGGGTGTGCATGTGTGCATGTGTGTGTCTGTGTGTGTGTATGTGCATGTGGTATATGGAAAACCATGATTGACACAGAGACCAAGTTCTGCTTATCTATAAAGGCTTGACTAATATAGAGGCTAAGCCTAAGAATTGCAGAATTTTCTTTATGAACAAGTGTTGAATTTGTTCATGCTCTGACATATTATCCAAAAGTAAGACAAGACTCCCTTTCCCAAATCTTTTCCACAGTGGTCTCTCTCTCATCACATAAGTATTTATTCAAATAGCCCTCGCCTGACAAGTTCTTCTTAAATGATCTTAGTGATCTTGAATGATCTTTTTAAATGATTTTAAATGAATTACTTCTCATATGTACCAGCTGTAATCTTTTGGGTTTTTTTATCAGGTGTCACTAAAATATAATCAAAAGTGAAAAAAAGTTTGAGTATAATTCAATTTCCTTTTCTTCTGCTGACCTTACCGCAGAGTTTGGAACATAGATACAATCTATTTCTCATTTTTGTGAGTTCTGCATCCATGGACTTCACCAATTGTAGATCAGTATTTGATGAAAAAGCCAGATGTGATGGTGCATAACTATAATATCAGCTACTTGAGAGGCAGGAGGATATCAAATTTAAGGCCAGTCTGAACAACTTAGCAAGACTCTGTCTAAAAAATAAAAACTCAGGGGCTGCAGCTCACTGATAGACCACTTGCTTAGCACATACAAGGCCTTGGGTTTATAAAAAAGTACCATAAAAAAATCAAATTAAAATCAATTTTGTCTGTACAGAATATGTACTGGCTTTTTCTTCTCGTTATTTCCTAAGCAACATAGCATAAATCAAAACTATTTACATACCACGAATATCATTTAAGTATTATAAATAATCTAGAGAAGATATAAAGTATATAGGAGAGTATACATAGATTATAGGTGAACATCATGCTATTTTCCATTAGGGAATTGAGCATCCACAGATTTCCCTGTCTGAGGGAAGTCTTGGAACAAACCCTTCGGGCTAATGTTTCCCTTCCTGGACTCCTTTCAGCAAGATATGGCCATGTGACTCAAACCTGTGGAATACAGAGAAGGATGCTAAGGACTCCACTGAAAGGCTTTTAATTCCCATTAAAAGGAAAAAGCATAAGAAAAGAGATTTATTGATCTCAATGAGATGCCTGGAATTGCACCATCCATCTCAAGCAATTGAAGGTAAAAATCCTAAAATCTGAAAACCAGCTGGGTGCAGTGTCACATGCCTGTGATCTCGGCTTTGCCGTGAAGTCTTGCTCAGTGTGATGGCGCTGAGATCAATTCCCAGCACTAAAACAGAAACACAACTGAAAACTAAAAGCCATCCTGCTAAGAAAGGATGTGAGAAGAGGGAAAAGAATGGAAACAAATCTCAAACTGAGTTCTCAGGTCATAGTGTGGTTGCCTTACCACACGTAAACTTTCCTTGTTCCTGATTCTTCTTTCCATAAACCTTGATCATCCTTATAGTTGAACCCCCAATGTTTAGATATTCTGTTATGTGGGGCAAGAAGCGACTCTCAAAGAACCATGAAGTGATCTTATTTTTTCACTTGGTTACATGTTCTTGTTTACCATGGTCCACTGTTTGAACTATGAACTGTGTCAGAAAACAGCTGGCTTGTTTGTCTCAGTGTGTCTCCTCTACTTTTGTAACAGTAACTGGGACATTAAAATAAACATTCAAATGAATGTGAATGAACTTGATTCTGCTTTCCATTTCCCTAGAACACATGGGAGTGTTACTGACACTTGGGTTCACGCACTTAGGTTCATTGGCTCGCTGTTGACCACATCAAAGGAAAAATGGATTTATTCAAAGCCAAATCTGACAAGATGGAGGGGCCCATCTGCCTCAATTCAGCATCTCCCCTTGTACAGGAGGGAACAAAGAGGCGTGGAGCACGGTTGCAGTCCATCCTCCTCTTTCTGGGGGAAAGGAAACCCAGCTCAGGCCTCTCAGCATCAGCAGCTGCATATTCTGTCACTTTTTGGGGCTGAGGGGAAGAAGGATGCTGGTCATGTGCTCAGCAAGAGTGGTACAGGTGGCACAGTTGGTGCTAGAAGGCCATGCCCCTTACACCCCCCTGAGTTTGGGCCACACCCTGGGGCCTGTCCTCCTTCCATTGTTTTAAGAGAAGCAAAAATAAAAATAGAAGATCTGGGAAATCACTACAGCTGCAAGCCAGAGTACAGGCATGTTAGATTTTGTGGCTGACCTTCAGGGACCTTTTCTCCACTGTACTCTCGGTAAAGGTTCATACAAATGGCCTCCATCTCACATCCACAATTTAATCAGAGTGGGCTCTGGGACAGGCACCCACGTTGTGGTTCTCTGAGATGACTCGGCACCCATCAATCATTTCTGTCCATCTTATCCAGAGACCCAACAAGCGGCACCTGGGGTGTGGTGCCCTTCTTTTAAAATCTGAAAGCCTGATTTATTTGTGTGCTTTTTATTTTTCTGTCACCCTGATACCATTTCCCTGTTCCTGCCACCCTTTTTGTTTCTGTCAGCACCAACCTGCCCTCAGCACGTCTTCATGTTATCTTCGATGATTGCAGCTGCCCTTTCTCTTACCATTGGATGTACACCTGTGATTCTTTGCTAACTGTACACAAGAGCTTGGAACTTACGGGATCCATAAGGTATCAGGAGGAAGTTTAGAGAAGTTGCTTATCTCTAAAAGAAAAGAATTTAACTTTTCTTTCTTTCTTCATTTTTTGAGACAGGATCTCATTGCATAGTTAAACTGGGTTTGAACTCACTATGTAGCCCAGCTGGGCCTCAAACTCACAGTTATTCTCCTGCTTCAGCCTACTGAGTGCTGGGAGTACAGGAGTGCACAGAACATTTGGCAGAATCTAACTTTTAAAGCTTTTAAATCTCACTTTTAAAACTAACAATGCCAGTTACAGGAGGGGGCAAAGGAAATGACGGGAATCAAATATTACAACAACTTATGTACTGAATGTGCTGGAAATTCTGACATTTCTTAAAATGTTTGGCCTGTTTGTTCCATTAAATGATTTCTATAAAATTTTGCCAGGAGCAAGTTGTTTTTCAAGATCTATCAATTTAACAATTTGATGAAGCTTAAGTTTTGTCTCAGGAACCACCATCTCCAGGAATTAGGGATATTAAAAAACATCCGTAGACTTCTGGGAAACCTTAAGTATATTAATGTTAGCGACTTCTTCCTTTTTTTTTTTCTTTTGTGTGTATGACTTCTGATTTGAATAATTAGGTATTTTATTTAGACTAGTACTGTCCAATAGAAATATAATGTGAGCCACATAGGTAATTTTACATTTCTCAACCACGTTAAAAGAATGAAAAAATGAATTTTAATAGTCTATTTAGACAAATATTCCAGTGCTCAGTTCAGTAGCACATATACTAGAGAAACATGCC
The DNA here is from genome assembly GCA_004026905.1 of Hystrix cristata. Classification (NCBI taxonomy): domain Eukaryota; kingdom Metazoa; phylum Chordata; class Mammalia; order Rodentia; family Hystricidae; genus Hystrix; species Hystrix cristata. The sequence goes on along the minus strand of PVJO010008143.1, from coordinate 43,326 downwards.
AAAATAATATTTTATTTTTTCATATATGCAACTATTTTATTTTTTCATATATGCAACATGTGATTGATTAAAAATTACTGATGTGATATTTACAGCATTGAACTTAGTAATTTAGCATGTATTCTACATTTATGACATATCTTTATTTAGTACACCCGCATTTCAAATGCCCCAAGCCAATGTGTCTCCAGTGTTATCTATGTGGAATACTGCAGATTTAGATTAAGCCGTGCTACACAACGAATCTCATTCTCTTAGAACTGATTAAACAAACATTTAATGTGGTAGGCCCTGTTAAATACTGAAAAGGCACACACGGATAAGGCACCTCACTCACAAAAGACAAAACAGATCCGCATAAAGTCCCAGGAACAACTGTAAAGATACGACACAGGGCAGTCACTGCAGGAGCATGCGAGGAGGGGAACACCGCCCGGGTCGGCCTCCTCCAGCAGGAGAGCGCTGCATCGAGTCCTACGCAGGCGGAAGACGCAGCCTGGTGAGTGAGCGGAAGTGGAGGAAGCTTCCGTGAGAAGCTTCCGGGGAGGAGCATCAGGGAGGTTAGAACCTGCGCGGACAGCAGTGGCTGTCACCGGAGCTCTGAACAGTTGCGTATTCCCTCTGTAAAGTGTTTCCCTTCCTGTCTCTCCAGAGTTTCCCTCCCTGATGCTTCCTCCTCTTAACGCCACAACTCTGATGCTATCTAGATTTAGACCCGGCTCTACCCATTTTTATTGTAGCTTTTCTTGGTTAACCATTCTTACTCTCGTTTACCGCGGACTCCGTGATACTGTTTTTCATCTCATATTTTTTTTGTCTAAATATCATGTGTTGGGAAAATATTATTAGAAACAAAAATGTCTCAAGATACAAAACCCCTCCACAACGGTAGAGGAAAAAGAAAACAATTTTGCTGTTAAGCAAGCATTACATCGGACTGTGAAAAGAATCAAGACTTGATAAGAACTTGTACAGGCAGAAAGAAAGCTCACCGACTCTGCAGGTGCCCGGTCTACATCCTTAAGAGACTCTCAGGTCCTCAGCGAAGGCTTTGACTGCACCATTGTCCGCACGCCCCTCCAAAGGCTGCCTCCTCACCCAGGGGACTGTCTCGGTAGGTGATTAGGCTTACTCTCATCTGTTTATAGCAAGAGGTAGTTTTGTAACTTGAAGTTAGCACTCTCCCACAGAAACTGAGGGAAGGGGGTACTGTTATCTCCCTTAGTGTTTGGATTTCAAGAGGCCTCCCAAGCACTTCAGAAGTATGCATTTGGGCCATGAAGCTGGGAAAAACGGTTTGCATACATTTCAAATGGGCAAAAGAGTACTTACAAATTAAAAAAAAATAATAATACTGTGTTCATATCACTTCTCTATTTCCCCATCACTTTAAAATAAGGGAGAGTATTTGAAATATCAAGTTTATTAACTTGCTTCCAATTCGGATCCTTCACTTTTTTAACGGACATTTTTATTTTATTTTATTTTATTGCAGATTTATTTGTTAATTAATTAATTAATGTTAAGATACTGTCTCACTCTGTTGCCCCAGCTCATCGCAAATTCTGGGCTCGAGTAAGCCTTCTGAAGCCAAGAAATAGGGGAATTGAGGCAGATAGGGCACAGGTCCTGAACGGTTAAAGTAAACTAAAAGTCAGGCCTAAGTGAGTTGGAATACCAAAATGGACTATCAGGACCGAATTAAATGCAAGAGACAAAGAATATGTCCTTAACCAAATGGGAGAGACAGACCTTGGAGGAAGGAAATTGCAAGTAAAGCAGCTTGCTTTCCAGACCTCAAAGGCCTAGTCTCTGTCACATATACCAGCACCAAAACTGTCTAAAAATCCCTGAGTTTGAACTTCCATGGGATCCGCCTCATGGGCCGTCCTCTCCGACTAGCAGAGAGCTTCTCTTTAATTATTTCTAATAAATACACATTTGGTCCTTCCCCGCCACTTGTCATTTGCTGTTTTGAGGGCTTCAATCCTCATTGCCCTAAAACAAGGACCCAACATCTGGTTACACTCCTGTCTCAGCCTCCTGAGCACTGGGACTCCAGTCACCATTGCCATGCCTCACTTCAAATTTTTAAATTGACATACGATTTCTTTATTTCTGTTAATAACTTTATTTCATTCTCAATTACACAAGTTCGAAACTGTGCGGTCATTTGGAAATAACTAATTTACATGTTCACTTGACCGCAAAACTAGGAATTGCCCCTCTGCACTTTGTCTTCTTCCTTCTAACTTCTTTATTGCTGCAGTCACGGCCTTGCTTCGTGCCTAGATGTTGTAACTGTGCATTCACTTGGCGTTTTGTTTAAATATCCTTCCCACTTCATTTTTACCCATACACCTCTGCTTCCATTCTTAACCATCCTTACTCAAAATCTGGGACTGTTTCGTAACAGCTGTAAAGAAAAGATCACCTACATTTTGATACTTACCCTACTGTAACCAACTTTCTTCCCTCTCTGGGTTCTTGTTGTTGGGCAATGCAGAAAGACACAACACAACAGGCACACAGTGGGGAGCAGACCAGGGGTGTGGCTATTAGAAAGAACAGAGGAACCCGCTTCTGTGGCAAGTGTAAGCCAAGAGACAGAGGGCGTATGAGAATGAAGGTTTGCTGCTGCTCGTTGCTGCATCGCTGGGCTTCCCCTTGCCAGCGTATTCCACTATTTCTTTGTTTTTGTGCACCTCCCATCTCCCTGGAGGCTTATCTTCCCTTGCTTTTAGATTGTTTAGTTTCTTTAGGCCTTTGCTCTTTGTCTTCTTATATTCTGGTCTCATTACAACTTAGGTTGATCTTTCTGTATCATTCACTCTGACACCAATTCTTAATGGGAGGTAGAATGAATGAAATGAAGATAAGTAGAAAGGACACAAGGATTGGCATTTTAAGATTTTACTTTTAAGAACCACTGTAGCTTTGAGATACCAGCCCAGTTTAAGTTGTCTTTTCTTCCAAGACACAGTAATTGTGAGCAGTTCCCTCTCTACAGATCTCTCTTTTTCACCTGTGAAAAGACGTCATCTTTTCACCTGTAAATTGTGCTTATGCTAGAGGAAGCAGCAATATTGGTGGGCACCTTATCGCCAATTCAAACACATGTACGTGGCTGCATTCTAATGTAGTCCACCGACAGTAGGAACGCACATCCTGTATCACCTATCTTGAAGACACCCCCAGGAACCCATAAACCCATAAATATAGTAAAATCTGGATCATAATCTCTCCCCCCACTTTCTCTCCCTATTTCTTGGAGTGTATACTTTTAAATGTCTGCTTCTTACTGATGCACCCTGAAAATTCCTTTCCTTTTTCTGTGACAGCACTCAGCAAACCTGCAACTCCATTCTGCAGGTGGGACAGGTTTAGGAACCTCCAAGGACCCTGTCTGGTGACAAACTTAAGCCCAACTCTTCCTTATGGATCACCAAACACAGCCTGCCATGTACAATCCGGAGCTGCTCACTCTCATTCTGATCCAAATTAAACTGTCTCTTCACTTAGCTAACACTCTCCCCTCTCCCTGCAGCCCTGCATTACAGAAGGCCTCTTGCCTTATTCTGATTTATGTTTAGATTTCAATCTCCCTAATCAACCCTCCATAAAGTGTGATGCCTGAGATAATGTTCCTACCCTCTGTGGTCACCGGGAATCTTATGGAGCGCAGAGGAAGGGATATTGCCTTCTAACTCCACCCATCTTATAACCACTAGAAAAAGACTATAAAAATAAGTCTTCTGAATTGTAGTGTGCTTTGTTCCCACATCATACCAATATGTCCTCTCTCGAACTCTATATTTAGAAATAATGCACCTGAGACAGGCTAGAGTTCACATAATTGAATGGCTTTCATGGAGTGGTCGCCATTAAGTTTCCAATATCATTTACAATCTTAATATGCTCATTAAAATGATTTTGTCCATTTCAGTATTTATGTCAGGCAAAGACAATCACCACTGACTTTTTAAATGGTTACTTAGCTTCTGTCAATAGTCAAGTCAAATTCTCCTCCTTTTTTTTTTTTAAATTTCCTTCCTGAATATTATGTGTAATTTGATCTAAATATTGAATACTCAAAACATTTATTTGTAAAGTATGTTTTCTTATCATAATGCATATAAAATGTCAAAGATGTTTTGGTTTATATAGAGAAAAAATAATAGCTTGAATACTGACATAAATAATGAAAAAATTGAAACTTGTGCCTTAAAATACATCAAAGTGGAACGTGCACATATGCATATGGGCATACACACACACAGACACACACACAAACACACACACACACAGAAAATATACACTGATCTCCTTGTCCCAGGACACTGTACTAGGAGATTACCAAAGCTGTGATAAGGGATCTCACCCACCTACCTATAGAACAGGATTGCCAGCAAGGCCCTGGAAAGGGTTATCAGGAAGAGTTTTAGTACATACCCAAAGAAATAGATCATGGGCCTTCGAGGGACAGAAGCACACTGCTTCCCAAAATGGGGAGATTTATGCTTTCCTGGAGGGGTGGAAACCCTAGGAAAATGTGCCCCATAAGGGTACTGGCCCGCTTTACAAGTGTGGGCCCAGGTTTTTTTCTTTTGATAGGTAATTTAGATATTCTTTAGACCCTCTCAACTTGTTCCTTTGTCTTAGGGTCAGGTTCCTGCTCTGCACTTTCTTGAGCTGATGTACAGACTTCCAGTGTTCCTGAGGAATGTTGGGTGTGATGGGCTGGACAGAAAAGAGCCTGAATTTAACCAAGGGATGCTGCTATGAATCAGCCTGGGTGACTGCCACTGGATCCCAGCGTTAGTCTTCTTAAAGGTCCAATTTTCAATCGTGATTTCTTTGTCTCCTTTCCACCTATGTCTTATTTCTTCTGTCTGACCTCATGCTGATGGGCCAGTTACATGGTACAGTGTAAGTCTTCCAGTTTTCTCTTGAGTGAGTGAAAACTGGCCAGTTTGATTCTTCTTAGTGAATCTGTTTCTCAGCCACCCAAATTGATAGTAGTTTCCTCTTTATCTTAGTACTCTGATATTTAGAGTTGGCTTTTGGTAACATTCCTAAAGACATACTGAGAATGAATAAATGAATGATAAAATAAAGAAATTCTATATTTTAAAATCTCAATTCTATCCATGTCTTTTTAGCTGCAATCATGATAGCTAACTGTCCAGCCAACTTTCAAAGCAAAGAAACATGAGAAGACTTGCGTAGTCTCATCTGCCTGTGAGCTCAGCTGCTACCCGCAGCTGTTAACCGAAATCTTTAAAAGGCGTATTTCCAACAGATTTGTATAAATGTATTCTCCGGGAATCGAAAATGTACAAATCAAACTCAGATTTGAAAAGGCAATCGAATAAATGTCGAAGATCCGTCTTGGCGATACAAGAAAGGGGAAGAATGCAGAGCTGATTTTGTCAGCATTGTACTTCACTTGACGGCCATTCCAGGCTGCTTTGTAGAGTTCTCACCCACGTCACCGGAAAAGCCAGGTGAGTCCAGACAGCATCTAAAAGTTTTATGCCAAAGGATCAAGAGGTGGGACATTCAGTAAGACTGTGTCTGAGGTACTTCTCAGTGAGCTGGCCGTGTTACTTTTGTATCAGAGATTAAAATTAACTGAACCTCACAAGATTATCTTTTTCCAACATAGCTAAACAGTTATTACAAATAAACTATACACAGCATATGTTAATTTGAGACATTGTAATAAACATTTAGGAAAAGCACTAACTCCCTGGGATACCAAACTGAAGAACAGCCTTTGCAGTAGTGTCGCACAGCTTTAGCTTCAACAACATCAAAGATGAGACCTTTGCTACGCACACACAAAACACCCAGTTGGTCTCTGCTGCTCAGTGGTCCACTTGTTAGGGCTTCCACTTCGAGACTCGCTTGAATGGTAATGCACAGAAGAGCTGTGAAAAGTAATTGAGCAGGATATTTGGGGAAACTAGAGCCAATTTTTAATCTTTCTCCAAGTTAAAATCAAAATAACAAAACGGAAAACAGCAATGACTTCAAGAGGTTGGGTAGCATGTCATTACCTGTAAGTACTCTTAGAGCTATTTATAACTCACACTTTGTGTTAAAGTTCAGTTGAGTAACATAATATTTATTGAGCTTCTGTTGCATATCAAGCACCATGCCAGACATTAAGGTAATAAAAGGAAAATAATATATAGATAGAGATGAATATTTAAGTTGACATGGCAAGGGAAAGATTAAGTGGCCAATAAATCCACGAGGACAGCATTTTCTTTAAAAATAAGGGGAGAGATGGCATTTCAGTCATTGAAGCCTTACAACATGGCTGAGATTTTGAGAGGCAGTATTCAAAGAGTGAGTATTCCAGGGTAAGGTAAGACGGGCCAGCGCATAAACTGACACATCAGGAAAGGGTTCCAGGGTGGCTTTGAACCACGAGGCAAGGCAGCAATAAAAACAGCACCGCTACTGAGGAAGAAAAGTGGTTCAGGGCCTGAATGACAGTTTAAACTTGTTTAAGCAATTAGCAGATACAAAATGGTGCATAAGATGTGAGTCCCCTGATATCCTGAGCAGCTCCAACGTATGGGAAAGAGCCTTTGACCACTCTAGCAGCTCCTCCCGAGTAACCCTGGTCTCTGTGTGCCACCTTCTTCCCCACCCTCACCGAGTCCAGAGGGCCCATCTTACACCGCTAGCAAACTGCCTGCTGGCTGCCTGGTGGGACTGGGCATGGGGTGCCTGATCCTCCAGTCCCAAGTGTGCTTCGTTCCTGCTGCTTCTCCACACAGAGGCCAAGAACTGATGGCAACGGGCTGTACAAGCTGAGGGGTGGGAAGTATTACTACAACAGGGAGCAGGGACCCTGAGCCCAGGCTGCAAGGAAGATGTGTGGCCAGAAAACATCCCTGGGAATCCCTAAGGTGAAGTCAGTGGAAGGAACATTTCAGAGATCCTCCAACTATTTGTGTCCTTCAAAATGCTTACTAAAGAAGGGCAGTTCATTCTCTAATCATCGAAGACTTAGGATTTCTAGGTAGACAACTTAATGATTAGAACTAAGCTTTAAGAAGAAAATCTTGGCAGTGTGGAGAAGATAATTGGCATTAGTCTGGAGACCTGAACAAGGCAAAGATAGTAAATAGCATGAAATGGAGTTGAGGGAGACCAGCAAGATTGTGAGAGATTTAATCGTAAAGTATAAGAAGAAAAGGAGCATGTACGAGGTTGCTGCTAAGCTCTCTCTCTCTTGACTACACAAGCTATGATGCCTCTGTGACAGGAAATATTGAGAAGCCAAAACCTGTTTGGAAACTCAAATAATAAATAATCACATTTAAGCAATGCAGAGGATTCTTGCAGTAGACTGAGTGCTGGGAAGGTCTAGCAAGTAAAAAACAAAATAGTAGGGAAGAGCAATCTACTAATATTTGAAAATGCTACTGTATCGCACCTACTTTTAGGGTAGAATTTGGATTATCCCATTCATATCATAGTGAATATGCTATTGGTTACAAAAAATGTTTTGGCTATATTTTATTTATAAATGGGAATTAAATACAGAAACATTTAGAGTTCCCTCCATTCGAGGTTAACAATAATTTCATCAGTCATTTTAGTAGTATTGGAAGAGAAAAGATTACCAGGAATTTTGGATCTACTGCTGAATATAACACAAAGCCTTTTAGTCTCGTGACATAAAACAAAAGCTGGTTGAGGGCCCCACACTCCCTGTAAAGGGCCAGATAATAAATGTTTTAGGTTTTCTGGACCACGCAGTCTCTAGAACAACCACCCGATACAGCTCTTGAGCAGAAAAATAACCAGAAGAAATACTGAGCTGCATTTAACAAATTTTTATTTATAAAAACATGCGGGGATGGACGGAACCCACCGGCTCTGTTTGGCTGATCCCTTCTCTGAGTGCACAATTTCTCTGTTGAATTCACGGGGGTGGGGGACACAGCTCTGGGGAGAAAGGCCTTCATGCAAGAGTATCAAGATGTTCAGGGCTTAATTTATATGTAGATTTTTAGCTTGGGGCCTTCAAATCAATTATAAAAAGAGAAAAGCTGACTATTTTTATTTCTTCGTGAATTTTAGGTTTTTGTTTTTTGTTTTTTACAAGCTCAGTGAAACTGTCAAACAGACACATGAGACTGGATAGTGATGGGAAGTAGAATCTTCCCTAAAAATAAAAGAAAAGCAATCAAAGTGTGCCAAGAATTTAGGGAATGACTGCACGTCTGAGAATCCATCGCCTCGTCGTTGTCCCAAAGGCCACCATAGATGTGACAGCAATATCTTTCTGAAGTCTATTAATGCTCAGGAAGAAGTCAGTCATGAAAAAGGAATCAAAGGCCACAGAGACCTGGAGACATGCGGTAATGGTCAGTTTCTGGCCCCAAAGTTAGCCACTCACCTCTTTGTGGCCTGATCTTTTCCAACAACATAGAATGAGGTTCCTGTAAGTCAAGGCCTAAGGATAAACCAATACTTCACAGAAAATGTTGACCTTACAGGAAAAGTGTAACGACAGATATAACACATGTTTTTTTCCTTGGAAGAGAAATTTGTGGTATGTTCTCAATCCTTACTAAAAATACCTCTCTGAAAGTTCAATTCATATCTCAGAGAAAATACAGAGCTGGGAGAAACATTACAGAGTCTCTTTTCCAATCAACTCATTTTACATGAAAAGAAAGTGAGGCCTGGGCCTGCTGACTGACTTAAGTAAGAAAGCCCTCAGTGATACCCTTAGTTGAATGATTACAATTCGGGGTTTCCACACAGCATCAGAACTGAAGTCATATACAAAATGATAATTTCTTCCTATGCCTGTACGGTATTTCAGTCTCAAGTGCTGTCTTGGATTCGAGAACAAAGCGAAATATGAAATAAAATCCTCCAGCAGCTTCAATAGACATGATGCTACCACATGCAGGGCTCTGTTCTAAATGTTTTAGGTGTTAAAACTCACTTCATTTTCACTATAATCAACTACATAAGAACTGCTTCCTGTTTAAAGGAAATTGAGCCACCAAAATGAGAAAAAGTAATTCTAAAATAAAAAAAAAGTTGAATAGGTTTCTCCAGGGGAATAATAATGACTCATTTTGCAAATGAGTAAGTTCCTAAGGGCCCTCACTCAACTTTTTAACCCAGTGCTACAGGGTTGGTAGATGAAGTGGGGATTTTCACTCTACCTGTTTTTTCACCAATACTCAATTTTTGCAAATGCACTTTTGTTTTCCTCCCATAAGCTTCCCACTATTCTTGATCAAAGCGTGTGATGATTTTGATAGATAAACATTCTCCTTTTTCAAAAGTTCATTTTCCTCATCACATTATTTTACATACAACAAATTTCGAGAAACTTCAGAGGGAGGTTGTGAAGGAAATGCCCCATCATTTGTTGTAGCTGCCTGTTCTCTACCTATAAACAGAGAGATTGTGGGAGGCATTCTCTTCCTTCTTGCTCAATACTGAAAGAAGTTTATTAATGGTCCTAAAACCATACATATATCATTTTCTTTCTTCAAAGTGTGACTTGAAATGATAATGAAGATAGAGCTAAGATTATAATTCCAAAAACAACTGAAATGTAAGTTCTCGCTCTATCTTTTGGTTTTCTCAGGAAAATAATAGATTTGCCGGGTCGTCACAGTACTCTCCAAGCCAAATGTAAAAATTGCTAAAGTGAAAATGCGTATGTAGAAACCAAGTTTATTAGTAAAAATGTATATACGATTTTATTCTACGAAGTTCTCATGAAGGTTTTGTAACATTTTATATATTATTCAATTAATAAATATTTAAAAGTTAATAGGGCAAATTACAGCAATGTTTGAGGAAATACAAGCATTTTCCAGCACTAATTATTAGTGTTAAATAAAATTAGTGAATGAATTGTTTTTGAAACATTTTAGCACTCCATAAATTCTAAATGCCCAACACAGAAATATTTTTGAGCATCAGAGGCAACCATATATGCCCTCACTTTTTTTTTTTAATTTAAAACTTTGTAATTTTAATCATTTGGGGGTACACACTTCTGTGGCATCAAGTATATTTACACTGTTGCTGTACCATCACCACTTTCTACCTCTGGGATTTCTTTCATCTTCCTAAACTGAACCTCCACACTCAACAGACAATAACTATCCATCCCCTCTGCCACCAGCCTTAACCTTTGGCAATCGCAATTTGATTTTCTGCTACAAATTTGAGCACTCTCGGTACCTCCTAAAAATGGAGTCTTACAGTCCTGTATTTGACTTCCGTACTGGCTTATGCTACTTAGCTCAATGTTTTTGTGGATTTCACGAATGTGTTATAGTCCTAAGCTGGTTTTGGTAATCACTTTGGAAGCTAAGTCAGGAACAGACGTTAGATTTTGTCACATGCTTTTTATGCATTCATTGAAATGACCATATGGTGTTTCTTTTTCAAATGGTTAATATAATTAATTGTATTGATTATTTTTTAGTATTAAGCCAACTATTATTCTTGGGATAAGCCCAACTTGGTAACGACATATTATCTCTTTAATATTTTTCTTGATGTATGTTTAGGAAGAATATTGGTTTGTAGCCATCTTTTACTGTAAAGCCTTTTTATGGATGAGGTGTCAGAGTAAAGTGCTCTCCAGAATGAATGGGGAAGGAGTTCCTTTTTAGTTTTCTGGAAGAATTTGGGTAAACTTGGTATCATTCTTTCTTTTGTGTTTTGTAGAATTCCCCCAATGAAGCTATCTGAAAGTTTTAAAAATAAAAGTTTTAAATAAAAACATAAATAAAATAAATTTAAAAAAATTCTAAACGCCATCATCTGTACTGTTATTGGCAGTGCAGTACTGTAGTTTAAAACAGAGGTTTTAACAGAACCCTGCCCCCATCCTTGTGGTATCTTCTATCCCTCTGGAGCACATCTGGAATTCCAGAACTCTGAGAGGCCGAAGCAGGAGGATCTCAAATTGGAGCCCAGTCTGGGCAATTTAGTGACTGAGTGAGACTCTTTCTCATAATAAATAAATCAATAAAAAGTCTGTGGCTGCAGCTCAGTGTAGAGGCCATGGGTTCAACCCTTCGAGCTGCAAAAACAAAGCCCCTCAGCCTTCCGGTGGATAATCAGAATGAACTACTAGGAGAGTACACTTGTTTTGTCATGATTGCTGAGGGCTGAAATAATATGAAGTAAGCCCAAAAAAGCTCATAAGCAGGGTGTTGCTAGTCTTTGTAGATCATTCGTGACTTGTTTCACCAAGCTTTGGAGCGGAGCTGATTTTGAAAGCTAGGAGATCATAGAACAGCAGTGTAGACATGTAAAACTTATTCCATCTATCTACCCCAACAATTTCAGAAATGCAAATACCTTACAAAAGCAGGAAAAATAAGGACAAACTCATTCAAACTGGTAATTTAGTAATGTCTAAGCGGCCTATAGACATGCTCAGGCCTGCATTTTCTTTCTCCCTCTGTACTGTGCTAAAGTTTGCTCCTAATTCACCTCCTGAAGCCCTTGCTCTTTGTTTGTTGGGCCCCATGGTTCCTCTGCCCTTTCTTGATAACTAAATCTATTTCTTCTCTGTCCCTTTCACTCCCATTTCTTTCTCTCATTTCTCTACAAAGTTAAAGTTTTTTACTTTCTTATCTGAATCTTTTTTTCCTTATCTTGGATAATTTATTAAAGGCCATAGATTCAGCTTTTTAAGAAGAGTTAAATTTAAAACTTAGAGTGACAGCAGGTTGCAGAGTAGAGATGGGATGCAATCATCCCACAGATACATTTGTCAGCAAGATTCCATTGACAAGTATTTCTCCGACTGGCCACACAGCTTCCTACTAAGGTGAGGTTTAAGAATATTGTTCACTCACAACAGCCACCTTTTATTGATATAGGAGAAATATAACTCCCAACCTGCTAGGGAGGGCTGAAACGGAAGAATGGATTCCAAAGGCCAAAGGAGTTTGAAATATGAAAGGTTTATTGAGAGAGAGCTCCTGAGAGAGAAGAGAGGTCCTGGAAGTGGGTTGCCACCGAGGCCCTTTGTCAGGGATAATTTGTACAGCACGGTCACAATGTGGGTCAAACTATAATCAACCCATAAGATTACAAGTATAGCTGCTTAGCCAGCATTGGTCTGGTAGGGAAGCAGGTTATGTAACAAGGGCGCATGGAAAGAACAAAGGCATTTTTGGGGAAAGGGTGGGTCCGGATGCTCTGGTCACCCACCCACCTGACTGATGCCTTCACTGAACTTCCCTAACCAGGTGATGCTAATTACATTATGATTCCAAGTTACTGCTTATCCCTTAGGGAGGCATGTAGGCCTGGCCATTGCATCTTTATCTTCAGGCCTGATCTTTATCAGATGTGCCTCCAGCCCTAATTCAGATGCCTCTATTCTTTCTACTGACTTCCCTGAGAGCCCAGGCCCTCTCTGACTGTATATTCATTTCTATCTAACTTAGCTGCCTGTAATATTACTACAAACAGGTAGCAGCTTGAATGATCTTTTCCATAGATTGTCCTCCAAATTCTATTTTTCTAATTATTTTCTGTTTCTTACATTACATTTTATTTAACTTCAAGTTTGCACTAATAATTGTAAAAATGTGTGGATACAATGCAATGTTTTCTTACACATATACCTTGTGTGTTGATCAAATGAGGGTAGTTAACATGCCTATCACATGACATTTACTATTTCTTTGTAGTGAGACATTCAGAATCGTTTATTCCAGCTTTTTTGAAATATGCAATACATTATTCTTACCTCTAATCACACTATTGTGCAATAAAATACCAGAATTTATTGCTCCTTCTTAGGCATAACTCTGTACCAGTTGACCTGCCTCTCACCACACCTCCCTTCCCACTTCCCTCTTCGGCCTCTGGTAGCCATTATTCTACCTTCTCCTTCTATGGGGTGGACATTTTTAGATTCTAGTGATGAGTAAGCCCGCAGGACACTGGTCTTTCTGTGCCTGGCTTATTTGACTTAGCATCACATACTCCAGGGTCATCCAAATTGTTGCAAATACCAGGGTTTCATCTTTCCATGGAAAATAGTAACCCACTGCATTACAGACGACATTCTCATCATGGTTTATCAGCTGGTGGACCCTTAAGTTGATTCCATCCTGGCTACTACTCCCAGCGTGGACATAAATACAGGAATGCACATATCTCTTCAACAAACTGGCTTCCTGGCTCTGGTTACATGCTCAGCAGTGGAACTCCTGAGTCATGTGGTAGTTTACTTTCAAGTTTTAGAGGAAAACTCCATACTCTATTCCCTAAAAGCTTTTCTTATGTACATTCCCACCAACAATATGCAAGGCTTCCTTTTCTCCACATCCTGACCATCAATTGCTGTCTTTCGGTCCTTTTTTCTAATGATTTTGGTTAATATTCACCTTTAAGTCCCTCAAGAGCTTGACACACAGGCGGTCTCGTTGGTTTTAGTTTTAAAATGTTTCAGGTATAATGACATTAACCTTTAATTTTATAAATTACTCATCAACTGCAATTATTTTAAAATTTAAAATATTTAACAAATACATAAAACATAAATATTGAAATTGTTATTGGGCATCATGTGTTGTTTTCACACACACACACACACACACACACACACACACACACACACTCTTACATATATATATACATATAGTGTCCAGCTATAATATTAGTTATCTGGAAGCACAACTGTGTCCCTAAAATTCCTAGTTTATTGCCATTTATTTACACTCATAAATATTTGTTGGTTGCAAACAATGAACCCAAAGAGTTAGGAGAAATAAAGAGGATTTTTATGTTTGGGAATCAATTTTCATTCAAATGGTAAATATACAATTTGTTTCTTAAATCATAATTTTATTTTTTCTATTTATTACCTCTAAATAGTTAATGTCAGCCAACCCTGTGGTTGGTGAATTCAAGTAGGTCTGAATTTTTCTTTTCTTTTCTTTTTCTTTCTTTTTTTTCTTTTTTTAACCAAGAGCATGTATTGGTACATTGTATACATAATGGTCACATTCGTCATAGTTATTTTATACCTGTACATGATGTATCTTGGTTTTCTTCCCTCTTCCCTACCCTCCCTTCTCATCCCACCCTTCCCTATTTACAGCAGGTTTATTTATATTTTTACATTTCTTCCCTTTCCTCTTTCTTTCCTTTTTCTCTTTCTTCTTTTCCCACTTCCCCCTTTCTAGCTCTCCTCTCTTTTAAATATTATCTTCCTTTTATAAAATATTTATTACACCTCTTTGTTCTTATTTACACTTATGGTTTCTCATATCAGAGAATCAATTTAGTGTGTACTTATGAGCATCTGATTTATTTTACTTAAGAGTATGTTCTCAAGGTACATCCATTTACCTACAAATGTTTCTAGTTTATCGTTTTTTATGGTAGATTAGTACTCCATTGTGTAGAAAAACCACATCTTCTTTAGCCATTCATTAGTTGTTGGGCATTTATGTTGTTTCCAAGTCTTAGCTATTACAAATTGTTTTGCTATGAACATGGTTGTGCATATATCACTGTGGTATGATGATTTTAATTCTTCTGGGAAGATACCCAGCAGAGGAATAGCTGGATCAAATGGAACCTCTAGTTGTAGTTTTCTGAGGAATCTCCACAGTGATTTCCACAGTGGTTGGACCAGTCTACATTCCCACCAAGAGTGGAGGAGGGGTCCTTTCTCCCCACATCCCCTCCAGCATTTGTTATTGGTTGATCTTTTCATAATCGTTGTTCTTTCTGGAGTGAGTTGGAATCTTAACGTTGTTTTGATTTGCATCTCTGGAAAGACTAGTGATGCTGAACATTTTATCCATGTATTTATTTGCATATTTCTTCAGCTGAGAAATGTTTATTCATTTCAGATGCCCTTTTTTTGGATTGGGTCTTTAAGTTTGGGAGGTTTGATGTTTTTGAGTTCTTTGTATATTCTAGAAGTCAGACATTTGTCTGAGTGACAGCTGGTAAAATTTTTTTTCCCAATCTGTGGATTTTTGCCCTGCTCTACTGGTGATTTATTTTTCTCTGCAAAAGACTTTTAATAGGACATGGTCCCACACACTAGTTTTTTGTATTGTTTCATGTGCAATCTGGGTTCTTTTCATAACATTTTGTGAAACGCTATGTCTTCTAGAGTTCTTCTTACTCTATTTTCCAGGAGATTTAATGTTTCTGTTTTAGTGTTTACATCTCTGACCACTTCAATTTTAGTTTAGTACATGGTGAGAGACATGTACCTACTTTTAGTTTTCAGCATATGGCAAGCCAGTTTTTCCAACACCATTTGTTAAAGAGGCTATCTTTCTTCCAGTTAGGGTCTTTGGCTCCTTTGTCAAAGATGAGGTATTTGAGTGTATTTGAAATTGTTTCTGCATCTTCTAATCTGTTTCATTGATCTTCAGGTTTATTTTTTTGCTGGTACCATGGTGTTTTTATCACAGTAGCTTTATAGTATAGTTTCAGGTCGAGGATTGTGCTACCACCTACCTTGCTACTGTTGCCCAGGACTGTTTCTGCTATTCATGGTCTCTTCTGGTACCAGATGAATTTCATGATTGTTTTTTCTAATTCTATGATTTATGTTAATGGTATTTTGATTGGAATTCCATTAAATCGGTATAGTAATTTAGCAAGTATGGCCATTTTCACTATGTTGTTTCTTCCTACCTAGGAACATGGTATATCTTTCCATTTTCTATTATCCCTTTCAATTTCCTTTTAAGAGAACTGTAGTTTTTGATGTAAAGATCTTTTACTTCGTTAGATAAATTTCTAAGTATTTCTTTTTTTTTGATGTGATTGAGAAAGGTATATCTTCTGTTATTTCTTTCTCAGTGAGTTTGTTATTTGTATATGGGAATGATATTGACTTTTGGGCATTGACTTTGTATCCAACTACGTGACTGAATTTAGTTATTAAATCTAGAAGTCTTTGGGTGGAATTTTTAAGGTCTTCTATGTAGAGTACCTTGTCATCCTCAAATAATGATAATTTAAGTTCTTTCTTTCCTATCTTTATTCCTTTTATTTCTTTCTCTTGTCTAATTGCTCTGTCTAATGTTTCTAGAACTATATTGAATAGTAGTGATGATAGTGGGCATCCTTGTCTTGTTCCAGATTTTAGTGTGAAAGCTTCCAGTTTCTGACCATTTAGTGTGATATTGGCTGTTGGATTGTCATAGATGGCTTTTATCGGGTTGAGGTATAGACCATCCTTTCCTAATTTCTGTAGTGTTTTTATCATGAATGGCTGTTGGATTTTGTCAAATGCTTTTTCTGCATCTATTGAGATGATTATGTGATCTTTTTTGTCTTTGACTCTGTTGATATGGTGTATTACATATATTGATTTGTGTATGTTGAACCATCCCTGCATCCCTGGGATGAATCTTACTTGGTCATAGTGTATAATCTTCTTGATAATTCATTGCATTCTGTTTCCTAGTATCTTGTTGAGAATTTTTGCATCTGTAGTCATTAGGAAAACTGGCCTGTAGTTCTCTTTTTCAGTTGGATCCTTTTCTGGTTTTAGTATCAGGATGATGCTTGCTTCCAGGAATGATTTGGGAAGTACTCCTTCCTTTTCAATTTCAGTAAAGAGTTTGAGGAGTAGTGGTATTAGATCCTCTCTGAATTTCTTGTAGAATTCAGCTGTGTAAACCGTCAGGACCTGGGCTTTTCTTTGTTGGTAGGTATTTAATTACCTCTTCAATTTTAATGAACGATATTGGGTTAAGTATTCTTTTGTCTTCTGGATTCAATTTTCATGATTCATACTTTTCTAAAAATCTCTCTGTTCCTTCAGTGTTTTCTAACTTGTTTGAGTATACATTCTTGAAGTAGGTGCTGATGATCCTTTGACTTTTCATAGGGTCGGTTCTGACTTCACCTCTTTTCATTTTTTATTGCATAATTTGGGTCTTTTCTTTCCTTTTTATGACAAGATTGGCTAGGGGTTTGTCTACTGTGTTTAGTCTTTCAGAGAACCAATTCTTTGATTCATTGATTCTTTGTATTGTTTTCTTAGTCTCTATTGCATTAATTTCAGCTCTGATCTTAATAATTTCCTCTCTTATATGAGCTTTGGGTTTGGTATGTTCTTCTTTTTCTAGACGTTTGAGGTTCAATATCAAGTTGTTTGTTTGAGTTCATTCTGTTTTCCTGATGTAGGAGTTCAATGCAATAAATGTCCCTCATAGCACTGCTTTCAATGTATCCCATAAATTATGGTATGTTGGATTGGCATTGTCATTTAACTGTATAAATTGCTTAATTTCTTCTTTATTTTCTTCTCTGGCCCAACTGTTGTTCAGAAGGATGCTATTTAGTTTCCATGTGTTTATATGTTTGGTTTTTTTTGTTTTTTTTTTTTGTTTGTTTGTTTCTGTTACCATTAAATTCCACTATGGTTCGATAGTATACATAGTATAATTTGAATTCTTTTATGAGATAGCATGTGGTCTATTTTGGAGAATGTCCTATCTTCAGCTGAGAAGAATGTATATTCTGTTGTTGTGGGGTGGAACACTTGGTAGACATCTATTAAGTCCATTTGTACACAGATTTGATACAGTTCTGCTATTTCTATTTTTTTTTTTTGCCTAGTTGATCTGTCTATTTGTGATGGTGAGGTAGTGAAGTATCCCATTATAATTGTGTTAGTGTTTATTTGTTGTTTCATGGTCCTTAACAATTTTTTATGTAGTTAGGTGCACCGATATTTGTTGCATAAATATTAATGATTATTATTTCCTCCTCTTGGCTTTTTCCCTTGAGGAGTATGTAGTAACCTTCTTTGTCCCTCTTGATCAGTCTTGGTTTGAAGTTCACTTTGTCTGAGAATATGATAGCTACCCCTGCTTTTTTCTGGGTTCCTGTTGCAGGAAATACTGTTTTCCATCCTTTGAGTTTTTGTCTGTGAATTTCCTTTTGGGTAAAATGTGTCTCTTTTATGGGGCATATTGATGGATCTTGTTTCTTGATCCATTTTGCTAGTCTGTTTTTCTGATTGGTGAGTTGAGACCATTTAGATTGGTGGTTACAGCTATTATGTATTGATTTATCTTTGCCATTGATCGTTTCTGTTGTTGGGTCTGTGTTTCACCTCAGTTTAACTGCTTGTCTTACCTGGTGGGCTCTTTTTATTAGTGTTCTTGTAATTATAGGTTCCTTTTTCCTTTTCTAGGATATCCTTCAATATATTTTGTAGAGGTGGTTTGGAGATCATAAATTTCTTCAGTTGTTCTTTATCATGGAAGTATTTTATTTCATTGTTGAATTTGAAAGATAGTTTGGCCTGGTATATCAGTCTGGGTTGGAGATTGTTTTCTTTTGAGGCTTGAAATATTTTGTTCCAGCCTCTCCTTGATTTAAGGGTTTGTGTTGAGAAGTCTGCTGTGATTCTGATGGATTTTCCTTTGTAGTTGATTTGGTTTTTCTCTCTAACAATTTTCAGTGTTCTGTTCTTTTGTTGAATTTCTGGAATCTTGATTATTATATGTCTTGGTGTAGACATGTTTTGGTCATGGGTAATTAGGTTTCTATATGCCTCACTTACCTGTATGTCAAGTTCACTTCTCATGCTTGGGAAGTTTTCTGTCATTACGTCTGTAAATGATCTTTTTAGATCTTCTACACTGCCCCCTGCTTTTTTATTCACTCCAGTCACTCTTATATTGTTCTTCTTTGCATAATCTAGCAGATCTTGTAATGATTTTTCATAGTCTCTAGCTATTTTTAAGAGGTCTTTCTTTCCATTGTCACTAATTGCCTACCTATCTTCTAGGTCTGAGATTCTATCTTCACTTTCATTTAATCCAATGTGTATACTTTCAAGAGAGTTTTTGATTTCTTAGATATCTGGATCTGTTTCTTGTGTTCCATTCCTTTACTAAATTGAATGTTCAAAAGTTTTCCATCATTTTTCCATCTCCTCTCCTTTTTTATTTGTGTCTACTCTGAATTCACTAAGCAGATCTTTCATTATGTTTGTCATCTCTTTTTTAACTTGGGCAATAATTTCTAGTCTGATGTTCTCTATAGCCTCACCTATCTGTTTTTTTAACTTCTGTTATCAGTGGGCTGAGTGGACCTGCTCCAGTATGGGGGAGGGGGCCCTCACAGGTCCAGGGCTCCTCAGTAGGTTGCCAAGCCACAATGGAGTTGCTGGTGTTCTGAGCAGGCCTCTTGGGCCCGTGGGAGGGGGCACTTACAGGCCTGAGGCTCCCCAGCAAGCTGCGGAGCCACAGTGGAGTCATCAGTGGACTCAGGTCTGCATTTTTGATGATACATATTCTTTTTTCATTTCATTCTCATGGATTGCTTTATGGGTGGAAATTCTTTATTTATTACTGGTAATTTAGTTTATAAATTTCCTTTATTTGATTTCAGTATAAAAATATATGGTGTAAATAGTAATTTGCCCAAGTGTACTGCTACTATAATTTTAGGATACTAAAAATAGTTAATTAGTGAAAGAAGTCTATATGTTGGAATATCAGATAAATCATTCCTACATAGTATTTTACCATGAGAACAATTAAATTATTTATATATATGTTTAAAAATACTAAGTAAATAAATGATAGAATTCAGAACACCTCAGGATTTCTTTAACATTTTCAAAATTATCTTAGGGAAAAAACAAAACAAAACAAAACAAGACCCATGTATTTTAGACTCACCTATCATTTGTTTACTCTTGGCATCTCAATGCATTAATCTCAAACCATAGCACTAGTAGTGAGGCATGAACAAAAAACACCGCAAATACAATTAATTTCCTCCTTTCTATTTTAGCACCTGTGTACAAGGCATATTTATATGCTCTAAATTAAGTGGCCTAGAGATTATGTCACCAACCTGCATACAAAGTAACTACATAATTTACTTAACATGGAAGTCTGGTAATGATTGAAGGAGAAGAGTGATACATTGTTCAGCATCTCCTCTGTGTCCAAGGCAGAGAGACAACTTCCGTGCATACTGAACAGTGGTTGAAAAACTGGCAGAAATTGTAATCCTGCTTGGCAGGATTCCAATATTAGTTACCACATAACTCCTTTGAGTAACACTTCCACTGATTTGGACAAAGATAATGTCTAAAAATACTTACAGAGAAGCAGTAATAAACTAGAACTTGAGTGGCACCTTCTAGATGCTGCTCCCATTTACATGATTTCACTTGAGTCACCTTCCAGCTTCCAGAAACTACTTCCACTTACATGATTTCACTTGAGTCACCCTATGAACAACTGCACCACTGTGTCTAATAGAAAACTGAAAACTTGTGCCTTGTAGAGGTAAGGTAAGTTTTCTATGATTTTGCAGGTTGTAGGTGGAAATGTCAGTATTCATAACCAATGACTATAAACTCTGTGTTTTAAGACAACAAGCTGTTTTCTAACATAAACAGGCACACGCTTAGCCAGGATCATTCATATTTCTTGATCTGGTTATTCAAATTGTTTCTGTTATTCATTACTTGCTTTGCTTCTCTGTACTTTATATATTTTAACCCAATCAGATTTTTAGACAGGTGATGTGGTGATTTATCCTGATGGTTCCTTCCCGTTCTTCCCTTCAGCACCGCAGTCACTCCACATCTTTGATTGCCTTACTTCAATCTTATTTACTTCTAATTATGTTGATAGCAGCAACCCAAGCAATTATCTTGAGGATCTCATCAGTTTTTACTTTGTACAGCAGCAGTATTGACTGATCACAAAAAATGTGTTGTATGCAAAGCTGCTATCCCAGTTTGGCATTTCCTACCCAATTTCTATTACACAGGTTGTGACACCACTTATTAATTTATAATTTTAGGATAACCGTGTTGCAGTCATTGATGGTTTGGGCAATATATGAAATACAGGCATTGTGGAAAGATTTTATTCTGTCTCTTCTGAGGAGATTCTCAGTCATGTTCTTACCCAACTGCAGTGTTATTCTACTGATTTTGCACTTGCATTGTGTTTCTTTTATACAATAGGTTTTATATTTAGTGGTGTTAAATTTTAATTAAAATTATTCATCTGAGCATTAATTTTCATATCAAGTTAATTCATCTAGAGCTTTTAAATGTGCTTTGATCTCTTGTGCTCAGATATCCTGACTACATTCTACTGGAAAAGCTCCGTGTGGATACTGGAAGGGGCCCTCTCAGCCTATAGACAAATAGCACCTTCAGAATTCAGGCTTGACTTGGTTCAGAAGTCTCCTGTGTTCAGAGGTGGGGCTTGTGGAAGATGATTAGATCACCAGGGGCTACATCATCAGTGGAATCTGCTGATGAATTCTTTGATGATCTTGCCACTCTGCGATGATTGTTTTGCTTTTTTTTAATTCCTTCTTTTGCCAAATAGCCTATTTCCTCTTTTGTTGGAAAGTAAGCACCCTGGTGATCTACTTGTAACTCTTGAAAGGTGTCTTATGTGTTAAAAAAAATAGAATATGCAGCATGAAATTTACATTGTTAAGGGAGGGATTATAATTATAAGGAAGAGAATTGTCTCATAAGGAGTAAGTCAATGGCTTCCTGCTCTCCCATCACCTCTTGCTACGAAACCTTGTACCTGAGTTCTCTCCCTGAGAGAGAAAGCAAAATATACCATAAAGAAGCACAGGTGGATTACCAAAGATGATGGGAAAGGAATGTTGGTGAAGCCAGTCAACCCACTCAAAAGATAGTTGAAAAGGACAGAGATGCAATATCGATCTGTTCTTCTTAGTCGTTCTGGAACAGAGGATGCTGCAAGCAGCAGCAGCAGATTTTGCATCAGTGGAAAGGCTGTGGGAAGACCACCAAGCTCGCACAGGAGACTTGTCCTTTATCCAGATGTGTGACTTTAACTCCTGCAACCCCCTTTCTAATTAACGATCATTAGATAATGCTAATAATACCACATGAAAAATTTATAGCAATCAGTTACAGTCAGCAAAGCACCATGAAGCTATAATTTGCTACTGTTTCCAGAAAAACAGAGTTTATTAGCAAAAAATTAAAACTAACTTCAAATTTTGCCTACTTTAATTTGGATTAAAAATGGAACAAAGCACTAATTGAATTAATTAATCTGGTAAGAGCACCTTGTGAGAATAGATTGTTCATTGTTTACTGAGTTGATGAAAACAAGATGATGTAAGTAATTGTGAGATCAGGAGATTGCAAAGAAATAATCAATGTGCTCTGAACTTGGTAAAACATAGTGATTTGGGATTTACAAAATAATATTTTCAGTATGAGGAGAATGATTTTGAATTACTGAAAACTCGATTCAAACAAGCTGAAATGATAAAGAAAAGTGATTCTCGAGAGCCAAAATCACCAAATATAGTTTAGACTGTGCAAACTTTCACTTGGTATTTGTTTGTTTGCAGTTCTTTTCCATCTGCTATTGTGCAAGCTTGCTACAAACTCAGGATGGCTTCACTAATGAGGTGGCAAATTGGCTGCATCTGTCACAGGCTACACGTCCTGACCAATCAGATGAAGGGAGGGCACCTGACACCATCCTGAGGAGGGTGGTGCTGACTGAGCACCATTCTTGTGGGTATGGAGACTCCAGGTCAAGGGACTGAGACTAGGATGCATGATGTCCCTCAGCCTCAGTCAGGGAACGGAATTGACACTGACCATCTTGAATCGAACATCAGCAAAAGTAGAATGACACTGAGAAGGTATTTTAGAAATCTGAAGGCTTTTTTCAAAGTTCTAATGATTCAAGAGAACTACAGGCATTAGTGAGGAAGAAAAGGTGAGGTGAAAGATGTTAGAATTCATGCTCAGGACAGTTCCATATTAAGAAGATTTTTCTGGTATTCCAGAACACATTCTAATGTCCTGCTACATTCATATAGGAGATTATATACAATTAAAATGAATATTATTCCATTATCACTAAATCTAATAGTTTCCTTTAAATTCCATCTGAACCTCTGCTCTCCATTGCTTCTGTCCTTGAATAATATCTTAGTTTATTCTGTAATCAGGAGGTAGACAATTTATTACAAGAGTTTGCTGCTCTATGTTCTGGAGGCCATGAGTCCAATAGCAAGTTGCCACCATCTGGTGAGACCTCGTGCTGCATCTCTCTTGTGACCCACTTTTACCCCAGCAGCATTAGCCCATGCCCGAGGGCAGCCTCTCCGTGACCTCTGTTTCTAAACTAATCACCTCAGAGTGGCCCCGCTCCGAACACTTTGTGCACTGGGACTGTTTCTAACATAGGAGAGTGGGACACATTCAGCCCATAGCATATGGAACAGCTTCTGAAGCTACTTCTTGCAACTTTGAATTAGGAAGTTTAGGTATTCAGTCACTTCATTATGTTTCTAATTTAGTTCAGACTAAAAATTTGCATATTGAAACCTGTACTGTAGTATTCATAATTACATTGCTTCTATTCATCCTTTGGGTATCAGTTTGTTTTTTTTTTTTTTTTTTTGGTAAACAAGTGTGCAGGTGATTCTCATTTTAGAATAACAAGATATGTTACAAAATATTTGCATTAAAAGCATAACATTGAAAGTGTACCACTGAGACTTACTGTCTTCCATCAACTGATGCTGACCACTGATTGTTGATTCTGTGGCTTTCACACAAGGCAGGCAGCAAAGTGTTTGGGTGGGGTGACTGATTTTTTTTTTTTTAACCAAGAACATACATTGTATACATAAAGATCACATTTATCATGGTTATTTTGTACCTGTACATGATGTATCTTGGTTCCACCCTCTTCCCCTCACTTCGGTTCCCCCTTTCCTTATTTACAGCAGGTTTATTTACATTTTTTTCTATTTTTTCCCTTTTCTCTTTCTTTCCCTTTTCCCTTCCTTCTTTCCCCCCTTTTCTTTTCCTAGTTCTACTGTCTTTTGAATATTATCTTCCTTTTATATAATATGTGTTATACCTCTTTGTTTTTATGTACATTTATGGTTTCTCATATCAGAGAAACAATTTAATGTGCACTCATGAGGACTGATTTATTTCACTTAAGAGTATGTTCTCAAGGTGCATCCATTTACCTACAAATGACTCTAGTTTATCCTTTTTAAGGTAGAGTAGTACTCCATTGTGTAGAAAAACTACATCTTCTTTAGCCATTCATTAGTTGTTGGGCATTTAGGTTGTTTCCAAGACTTAGCTATTACAAATTGTGTTGCTATGAACATGTTCGTGCATATATCACTGTGGTATGATGATCTTAATTCTTCTGGGAAGATACCAAGCAGAGGAATAGCTGGATCAAATGGAACCTCTAGTTGAAGTTTTTTGAGGAGACTCCATACTGATTTCCATAGTGGTTGCACTAGTCTACACTCCCACCAACAGTGGAGAAGGGTACCTTTTTCCCTGCAGCCATGCCAGGACTTGTTGTTGGTTGATTTCTTGATAATAGCTGTTCTTCCTGGAGTCAGATGGAATCTTAGCCTTGTTTTGATTTGGATCTCTCGAATAACCAGTGATGTCGAACACTTCTTCATATTTTTTTGCCTTTTTATTTCTTCATCTGAGAAATGTTTATTCATTTCAGATGCCCATTTTTGGATCGGGTCTTTAAATTTGGGGGGGAGTTGATTTTTTTAAATTCCTTATGTATTCTACATGTTAGACTCTTGTCTGAGGGATAGCTGGCAAAGATTTTTTTCCCAGTCTGTGGATTTTCATCATGCTCTATTGGTGATTTCTTTTGCTGTGCAAAAGCCTTTTAGTAGAATATGGTCCCAAGCACTGATTCTTTGTATTATTTCCTGTGCAGTCTGGGTTCTGTTCATAAAATTTTCCTACCCCTGTGTCTTCTAGAGTTCTTCCTATTTTATTCTCCAGTAGATTTAGTGTTTCTGTTTTAATGTTTAGATCTTTGACCCACTTCGATTTTAGTTTAGTACATGGTGAGAGACATGTATCTAGTTTTAGTTTTTGGCATGTGGTCAGCCAATTTTTCCAAAACCTGGGCAGAGGTGCATATTCGTTAAATTCCAAAACCTGATTTATTTAGGGGCCACAGTTTGCTGTGTACAGTGTTCTGTGTGCAGGGCTTTAATTTTGTTTCACCCAAGCACCACTTTTCTGTTTGGTTCACATCTTTTGTCAGCACTGACTAACCAGCACACACCTGCCTTTGATCTTCAATAAATGCGACTGCTTTCCACTTGCCATTTAGACTGTGCAATTCGAATTCTTTGCTAGCCATACAAAAGAGCCTGGAATTAATCTGCTGAATGCATCACTTGCAAACAAAAGGACTAAAAGCCTTAGGAAAATGTATTCACACACACACACACACACACACACAAACACACACACACACACACACACAGATATACATGCAGGGGGATAGTGTCGTGCCAAAACTGAAATTATGTTCAACTTCAAGGGAACATTGAATGATATATATGAGATGATGACCACCTAAAGTGCATGCAGAAGAAGACAAGAAAATGAGGAGCCCTCAGCTCCAAATGCTGTAGGGAAAGGCTGGGTTAGCCTAAAAAAGGGAAGAAGTGAAGGTTATTTGACTGCTGTTTCCAAAGATTCTCATGAAGAGTGACTTGTTCTGCTTTCTTGCAGAATCAGAAAGAAAGAGAACGTGATACAAAGATTTGCACTGCGGTTCAGTATAAAGAAAATCGTTCTGGTGTTCAAGTCTCCCTTTTACCACCCTGCAAAGAATGTATATTGTATGAACAAGTTAATTGAGTTTGTACCACTATCTGGTAAGAACTGAGTGGAAGAGAATTCCACATGAATAAAATGGCCCAGTTAGAGTCTTTTTAAATCTCCTAACACTTCCAACCAGCAAGGCTGGAAGATTATCTGCTACTTCTGTCAAAAACTCGGTACAAGATTCTCCCAGTGGAATCATATTAATTCTGCCAGACTCACCTTTTCTATTTAGTAGCGTATAAAGTGTCACTGACCTTTCTGATGGCAAATTACTTACACTGACCTGCCCAGAACTCGCTGTCATAGGCAGGAAGGAGCCTGGTTTGCCTCCTGTACTCTCTGACAGACAGATTAGGAGGAAATTATCATTTCTTTTTCTCTTCTTAAAAAGTCATAGTCATTAAATTTTTTAAAATTAGTATTGCTTTTGTGAATGATGGATCATATTTTCCTTCCTTGTTTCTTAAAAAATTCAATATCTAGAAACAACAAGAGAAAGCAAATGAAGGAAAGAAAAATAATTCTGTTCCACCATTCAAAATGTCATCACATACTGAAAGTGAAAAATATCTGTGCTTTTTTTTTTTTTTTTTGAAATCTAGGGATTTTCAAGGAGTTTGACATCTTTTCCTATTTCTGTGGGGAGCATATAATATGATTTTCTAAAACAGCAATCTGGAATGAATATCTTAATTCTCCTCAGGAGGGCAAAATTTATAGCCTACTGATAAAATAATCAGGATTCTAATGCCTTCAGGTTTTTATTTCCTTATTTTTAACCTAAAAGTATGGCTCTGAAGGCTTTCACAAATCTTAAAGTTCTACTTCTTGTAAAATTGGTTAGAAAGGAAAATTATACTCATTTACTTGTTAAGGAAAACCATGCATTGAATTTTCATAAGAATTTCAATAACCAATTTTAATAAAGTTTTCAAAGTAAGTGTAAAAGCTATAAAGATTTTTTAATTTTAAAGATTTTTTAGCAAAGGACACATAGTTGTCTACTTTTGGCTTCTGGGAAATGCATATGATATATGTAATTAATTGCCATAAAAGATGAATAATTTGATGTCCTTGCTACAATCTGTCTTGCTGCCAGATAGTTTTGTCTGAAATTGAAATCTACAACTGACTGGGGTCAGGATGAAAACAAGAGGCCTCCATCATGGCTGGCACACCATAGGCATCACACACACACACACACACACACACACACACACACACCCCTGAATAACTGAATTAGTGACTGTGCTTCTGTGCTTCTTTTCTTTTTCTCTTTCAGTGGAACCCTCAGAGGACTCTGGAGATCTCATCCAAGTATAAGGTATGATTGAAAACTTAGGTGAATATTTAAATTAAAAAAATGATTACAGTAAAAAACATATTGCTACGTTCTTGCTCAAAACTCCTCCCTTCGCTTTGAACACACTTATCCGGCTGTTCTCTCCACTGTCTGAAGCAGTCCTGGAAGTCCTCTTTCATAAGTGTCTTTAGTTGTGCTATCGTGGCTGCCTCCATGTCCTGAGCCAATTTAAAACGTTTATCTTTCATGGTCATTTCACTCTGGGGAAGAGCCGGAAGTCGGATGGTTCTGACTGGGTGGATAGTGTGAATGAGGATGCGCTACGGTGCTGTCATGGGCCGGCTTTTCTATCAGGCGGCTCTCAGCAGGAGCATTCACTGCACTTTTTTTTTTTTTTTTTTTAACCAAAACATGTATTGGTACAATGTACATATAATGGTTACATTCATCACATTTATTTTGTACCTGTACATGATGCATCTTGGTTCTCCCCCCCGCCCCTCCCCTCTATTCCCTTCACTGCACTTTTGATCCTACCTCATACGGACACTCAGAACTACTTCAAAAGCAGCAAGAATGACAGTCACGCAGTGGGGGATTAATGGCAATATGTTTTTTACTGTGATAATTTTTAAAGTTTAATCATTCATCATCTATTTTGATCACACCCTCAGTGAAAAGCTGTCAATCACTGGCCTGAATCATCCACACTCCAATTCTGGCCCATTAGTGACTGAATCAATCATTTGTTCTCTTCTGATGACTCTGTACCTGAGTTTTCTTAAGTCCCGGAAGCCACGTGACTCCAAGCACCACTTCCAGGCAGCCACAGAAAACAGCAATTTGTTTTTCGTGGACCTATTCTCACCCCTGCCCTACAATCCCGCCTCCGCTCTTCAGGCCTCTATTGTCCCTGCTCTCGAGAGCTATCTATAAGTGATGTCACGTCCATTTGCCTTTCCAAATTATCCCCAGATACTCTCTCCACCAACTGGATCTCTTGCTCATCAACAGAAAAATAACCCTCTTTCACATTGGAGCTTTACTTTTACTTTTCCTTCCTTGGACTATACTTCACAGGAGCAACTAAAGGATAATTATTATGTGACATATAACAAGTGATAAGACTTTTAAGCCCTCCACCTGCTAGAAGAGATATCAGTGGCTAATTGTCCCTTCTATTTATGCCAGCTAATACTTGTGTTCAGTGACTTTTCTCATTTTTCTGAGAAAAATCTAATAATGATGGAAAAACATTTCGGACTTCGTATTTTATGTGAATAGAGGAAAAACAGTTTGACCAAATCATTATAGCATAATATCTAAATAACAGACTTAATTCACTTTAATGAAGAAAAATTTAATTACAAGTGAAATTTTCAATTAGAGCCTAGAAGATACGATATAAAACAGGTAATATATAATAGGTGCTAAGCCTACACTTAGAATTTGAAAAACAAAGTGAATCTGAACTATTCCTTTTGAGTCTGACTTCTCTGACCTATAAAGTGAGGATTTAAAGAAAATCACACAGCTGTCTTGTTTGGTGAACAGTAACACCCAGTGAGTGCCCACCTACAACCATTTCCTTTGGATAGTCCACATGTCCACGCGCCCGTGCTCCTGCACTTCCGGCCATACTGTGACTAGTGTTGGAACTGCCTCTCTCCCTGGGTGGTGGGTGGAGCTCGGTGGTAGGGTGCTTGCCTGCCTCTGCTAAAACAGACAGACAGAAACCCTTTTCTCTGACCTGCTCCAAACTTTGTCATCTGTTTATGGGTTCCTTTGGCATCTGATACAGTCCGGATCTAAAATGTCCCTCAAAGGCCAAAACTTGCCTGCCAGCCGACTGCACCATTACTGGGAGGTGGTGAAAATCTCAGGAGGCAGAGTCTAGTGGGAGGAAGCAGAATCATGTGCAGAAAACAGCCCAGAGACCCTGGGACTGAACCAGCTTATCTGTGGATGGCCATCTCTGTGTGGCCTCCAAGCCAGCTGATCTTTCACATCCGTCAGGAGTTTTACTGAAATAGTCACAGACTCAAACAGGCCCGAGCAAAATCAAAGGGAAAATGATCGATTCTAGAATTATTAAATTGCTCTTCCCCATTTTAATGTGGCAGATTTGCCAGACCATAGAAAGCAAGCTTTGAGAAGTAGGTCTATACCCAACATATGAAAGCGCCGCTTCATGCTGCAGAAGTGTTGTTCATTTAAAGATGTGCATCTGCTATTTTCTTTCTCAGTATTCATTAGTGTTCTCTTGGAGAGAAAGTTGTTATTTCAGAGCTCATTGAGAGTTTGATTTCCCTTTCCTTCGTCAGAGTTTGGTACTCTGGGGAACAAAATTCAGTTAGGTAGCCTGGAAGAGCCCTTGTAGTGAATATGTGCTCTTTTTCTTTCTCTCTCTCTCTCTTTCTCTCTCTTCCCCTCCCTCCCCCATCTCTGTCTCTACCCGTCTCTCTCTCTATGTCAGTTTCTCTCTCCCCCTCTCTCTCTCTCCCTCTTTCTCCATGCCCAGTTCTGTCCTAAATTTACTTTGTGTGTACTGTGAAGGAAAAGGCAGTTCCGAATTCAACCTCAGCTGCGGCTCCCTTCTGACCCCTTCACCCCAGGACCTTCCCAGCACAAGATGAGTCTGTTGATGTTTGGGGCTGGTTCAAGTTTTCTCACTTGTTTACATGCAACTAGCTTCAAGCTAAACAATGCAAATCCTTTATCCTCACACTGCACTTTAAATTAATTTCTCTCTCTGACATCTGGCTAAGGAGAAGTGCAATTCTACATTCCAGACAGAGACAATCCAACAGAGGTCAGATGAGCTGATCCTGAAAGAAAAAGCGTTGTCTAAACTCATAATGTGGCTCCTCCTCAGCACCCCCTTCCATTATGTTGGTCTACCAACAGAAACAAAATATTTGTAAGTTATTGCTGTTCAATAGAAAATGCTAAGATGGGGCTGGGGATTTAGTTCAGCGGTTAGAGCGCTTGCCTCACAAGCACAAGGCCCTGAGTTCGATCCCCAGGCACCAAAAAAAAAAAAAAAAAAAAAAAAAAAAAAAAAAAAAAAAAAAAAAAAAAAAGAAAAAGAAAAAGAAATGTTAACATGTCTAACTATGTTATTCTTCAATTTGTACAAAATGTCTGCCTCTTTGAGTGATATAGGATTATTTGTTCATTCATATTTTTGGGTGAACAAGGATCCAGTAAGAAACTAGGGTAGAGCTCCTGATTAACATTAGTAACCTATCTAACAAGGTGTCTCATAGCAAACAAAAACAAAGATAAAACCAAGGCTCTCAGAATATTTCTCAGATATGTGAGGGGAGAAATAGGGGCAGCAAACCCTCCTCTGTGTGACCATTTCTCTCTTAATCAATCTCCAAATGCCCTTGGTGAGAGCTGAGCTTCCACACTGGCAGAGGTGAGTGAGGGGATTATGCATGGCAGAGGGAGGGGTAGAGTAATACCCCTCAGAGAAAAATGATGTTAAAATTTTATGAATTCAATCAGGTATATAATATATTATTTTCAGATTTTAAAATATTCGATAATAGACCAGTAACCTGGGACAAAATCCTGATTTGCTTATGCCTCTTAGTAGAAATTCAAGAATATATATTTTCTTCTTCTTAACTTGTAATTTGATTTAGGTGAATAAGCCCACACTACGAAGCTGAAGAATAATCCCACACGGAGAAGCATAGTATGCTACAGAGATTTCAAGCAGAATTGCACATGGATGGTTAGGGGTTTAAAATTTGAGTTTCAGAAAAGAAGGAAAGAACAGGATGATTCTGTGTTGTCAACTGACACAGTCCAGTGTCCTCCATGCTCACATAAACATCCAGTAAAAACAATCAGAGGTCTTACGCTGTGAGTGCTTCAATTATGCATTACCTCGTGGCAGGCCCAGTCGCTCAGGTTCATACCGGTTGTAGAGTCTCAAGAACCCAAGAGACCTGGTACGAAAGGAAAAGGTCTTTATTCAACACCAGCCCTCAATAGATGAAAGGCCTCTTAGTGCCTCAAATAGTGATCTCCCTCTGCTGGGGTGTGAAAGGACATTCACAGTAAGGAAGGGGGCGGAGGGCCAACAAGGACAATGAGACAGCAGACCAGGACCTCCCTGCTGCTTCACCCTGGCTCCTTCCCTCCCCTATAGAAAGGAAACCAGACTCTGGCCTCCGGGATCAACATCTGCATGTTCCATTCATTCATCTGAGCTGAGGAGGGGGTGGGGTGGTGACTCAGCATGAGAAACTCTGGAGAAGCAGCTTATCTTTAAAATAAAAAATAAATAAACTTTTAAAGCTCCAGTTTTGCCCTCTGGTTATGTCATTATCTCCACCTCCTGCCCAAGACTGGAGTTTCCTTTGACTCATCGTTTCTTGAATTTTACATTTCCCAGGGTGTCCGTGGCATCTCTTGCCTAACCGGTCCTCAATAATGAGGTGTAACACCTGCAAGATTTTGGGACAAGTCAGCATAGGACTCCAAAGGAGACTGTCCCAGCTTTGGGCATGAAATCGCAGCTCAAGGGCCCTCCCCAATGTGCAGAGGATGGAAGGAACAGAACCAGTTTAGAGTGAATGTAGGCTCCTGCCTCTGCAGGTTTTTATGCAGCTAGAGAGCTACCTTTCCCTGACTCTGCATAATCCTGAGCCATATTACATGAAGACGGAAAAGGCAGCTCCCTGCACGGCCTACCAATGAGCCTGCAGAGCCAACAGCTATTGTCACTCATCTACAGTGAAGGACCTTGTCTTCAAAGAGAGTTTCCTAAGGGGAGCCGGGCAGGAAGCTCTCACTCCAGAGGCCAGCCCCCAGTGACACACCTTTCCAACCGGGCCCAGACTTCAACTGTGTATTGCACTAGGAACTTATCCACAGACAGATCCACAGATGAGTACAGCACCCCATGATACAGTCACCTGCCCAAAGCCCAACCTCTGAGCTTGAGTGACTTTTGAGGAACGTCCTAGATCAAAATCATAACAGGTATTAATATCCCAAACTATAGGGAACTCATTCAACTCTCTAGTAGGAAAATAAATAATTCAGTACAACGTGGGCAAGAGACCTGAATAGATGCTTCTGAAAAGAGGACATAAAAATAGCAAGAAATACATTAAAAAAATAAAAAAAAATCAATACGTAAAATAATAGCACCATCACTAATCACTAGGGAATGAAAATTAAAATCACAGTGAGGTATTATATTTTAACTTTCAGAGCAGCAAGTATCAAAGAGACAAAGATAAGAATTTTTGGCAAGGATGTTGAGAAACAGGAATTCTTGAAAATTGCTAGTGAGAATGAGAATTAGTACAGTCATTATGGAAAACTGTTCATAAGTTCCTCACAAAGATAAAAATGGGATTACCATATAATCCAGCAATTCCACGTCTGGGTATTTAATCAGAAGATTTTCAGTTAAGCATATTAATGAGATGTCTGCACTGGATGATCATTACAATGATATTCACAGCAGTTAAAGAATCAACCTAAGTGTACATCAATGTATAACTAGGTTAAAAAACTGTACTATATACACTACATACACTATAGAATGCTTTTTAAATTTCTTAGAAATTTTGCTTTTCACCACATGTATGAAACTAGAGGATGTTGTGCTAAATCAAATAAGCTATGCACAGAAAGACAAAGGACATATGTTCTTAACTGTACGTGGAATCCAAACAATTGAGTTCAAAGAAGCAGAGAGTGAAGTGGTGGTTGTAAATGCTATGAGTTTTGAGATGCACTGCATGCACTGCATAGCCAGGTGAAATAGTAACTTATAGTTTCTGGTACATTTCAAAATACTTAAGAGAATAAATTTTAAATATCTTCACAATGGGAAGTAAATATCTGTGGTGATAGATACATTAATCAATTTGTTTTAATTATTATACCTTGTAGTATTCATAAATCATAGCATCACTTTGTATGCCATAAATACAGTTATAATTTGTCAATTTAAAGTGAAAATAATTATCAAATTTTCAGAATTTTTCATCACACTTTTTCTCTTCAGGTCAATCAGGAAATAATGTATAAAACCATTGAGAAAATTTTCAATCAATAAATGTCTCACTTTATTTTTCTAGCATTTCTCAAATATATTTGATCATGAAAACTATTTTCAAGAAAATGCCATGTCTGACCTCAGTGTTCTGTGAGACCATTTGGAGACTTGGATTCATACCTTCCTGGACAGCGAGGTATCTGGCATTTATGGATTAGAAGGCTTCTGGGTTTTTTTCTTCAAACTTAGTACAGATAACGTCCACAAATCCAACCACAGAGAAGTACAAAGGAGCTAGGTAATGGACAGAGGTTATTGTTACTGCTTTATTATCTGGACTAGGGCAAAATAAGTAGGCGGCTCCAGAAGCCACTGAAAAAAACGCTTAATTGCTCTCTGGGTGCAGATCACCCCTTCCTCAGCTGTTTCCCGGCACATCTTCCTTCCTGGAGCTCTTTGAGGTACTGTCTCCGCACTCTGTGTTTCCCTGCTAGGATGAGGCTCGCCAGTGGTCCTGAGGCTGCCAGAAGGCCCCCCAGGAGGCCATCCTGCCTGTGAGTGGCAGCAGCACAGGTAGTTGCGCGCGTGCCGTGTGGGCTCTGCACTTACCAACCTGGCCGTGTGTGCAAGCCCTCTTCACACTTGTCTACTGCGCAGATCACTGATACTACCTTTTCCAGATGCTCGATTTGATCCTGGCAAAAAAGATTATGATTCATTGGTTTCAATGTACGAAAAATATTGCACTATCAGAGATTAAATGTTCAAGGGGACACTCGGGGAGGCAAGCCCTCTGCATTTGAAGCTTTAGCCAAACAGTTTAGAGAAGACAGGTTGCTGCAGTTCTTCCAGAATCCTAACATAGTGGCTGCTGCTATCATGCATTTTTTTTTTTTTAAAGGAGTAGTCATTAGGTATTTATAACCGATTCCACTCCCCAGCAGGAATTGCTGGGGAATTAGGAATGTGTATTTTGCGTGTATAACCCACATTTTTCTGGGCCTCACTAACTTGTGGCATATCAGACGCAGCGATGGAAATAATTCTGCTGATTCACTGAGTCTACTACGTGAAACAGAAGCCGTGTCTGTTCCCAAAGTGCCTACGCAGACACAAGTGAGCGCATGTATTTGTGTGCTCTGGCGGGGAAGGCAGATTTCAGCAGGGGTCAGTCAGCGCCCTCTGAGCCCTGAGTCCGCCAGAGGACCAATGACCTGGTTCCGGCCGCTCGCCCACGGTGGGCCTCCGCGTGCCGTGCCTCTCAGTAAGAGCTCCCCAGGCCTCAACCGTGACACGCTAGTGCCCTCACAATGCTCACACTAAAGACCTGAGAAGGGGGAGGAAATTCCCCCTTTGTCTTGGGAACATTCTCTTCCGGTATGTATGTATATATATATGTATGTATGTATGTATGTATGTATGTATGTATGTATTTATTTATTTATTTATTGGTACCGGGAATCGAACTCAGGGCCTCATGCTTGCGATGCAAACACTCTAACCACTGAGCTAAATCCCCAGCCCTCTTCCGGTATTTATTGAACTTTGATATTTAAGAAGTCTTGTTGAAATAGTTCTTTCATTCACAATTTTGTGCTTTGACTCACTAGTTGCCTCCACCCACTAGCTTTCTGGGGTTTATTCCTGATAAATGGCTTCTTCTTCCCTGGGAAGGGTTCTCTCCCAGAAGTCTTATTTGTTTTGGAGGACTGCTGCTTTTGTGTGAATAGTTCTCCAAACACATGCACTTATGTCTAGACACCTGAACTTGACACGGCACAGGAGATTTTTCTTACAATGTGTTTTAATCCTCATTCAAATAGTCTTTGGTTGGACACCACTATTTTCTCAGTTTCTCTCCATGTATATCACATGGGCAAATCCTACGCCGAAGGCTGCAACCACTAGTCAAAAGTCATGTAATAAAAACAGTGGTAATTCTCTAGCTACAGCAGGAGTATTTACTACCGTTCACATAAAGACTGTCCGGGAGGACTTTGTCCTCACCCAAGGTCAGGATTATAAGCTCCCTCTGAGACTCACCTGCTTCCAGGATGTTTGAACGCTCCTGTATTCAGGCCTTCCTTACCTTGTAGCTCCCCACTTCACTTTCTCAGGTTTAATGAAAACAGCAGTGGATCAGTCTGCCAGAATTTTTTTTCTAAATTGTCATGTTTATTAGACATGTTTGCAGTAATGATTACATCATCAGGGAGAGTAGATACACGTACATAAAGCATCGCAATTCTTTTTTCATCCTCCCCTCTCTCCTCCATCCCTTGATCCTCTTTTCTTTTGCAAAAGTTGTATCTCCCCATTTAATATTATCTAGTTTTTTTACTTTTCTCTTTAATTTATTTATACTCTGGGTGTTCGTCTAAGAGAAATCACACAATATTCAAGCTTGTGTGCCTGATTTATTTCACTTAACATTATCATCTCAAGGTGCATATATTTTCCCCACAAATGATTCCTGTTTATTCTTCTTTAATTTGTTTTAATTTCTGGATCCATGTATTGCCTAGTGGTCTAGGCTTCCTTCTTATGTAGTAGAAGAAAGTTAGATGATAACTAATTAACAAAACCAATGGCCGTATTCTCTATTTCCCTCTTCCTTAAAAATTCTTTGAGTGTTTTATATTGTTGATTGACTATTTAGCCCACGGGTGGCAAACCTACAGCACACATGCTGCAGAGGGCTGTTTGTTATCATTGAAAGCCTCAAAAGGTTCGCCATCGTTGATTTAGCCTATAAACTTTCTCTGCAGGGAAATCGTGATGCTCAACTTGTCTTATTCTCCTCTGATGTTCTATTTTTTCGCTCTCTTCCTCCACTGTTTCATCCATTTCCGTGCTTCTTATGAAGTGGTGCTACCTTTCTCTGCAAAATTCTCCTCTGAAAATCCCTTTTATCACTAGTGATTCAGCTCTTGCTTCCTACAAAAACTTCAAGACCTATCTGTGAGTGTGTGTGTGCTACTAAAGATCATTTCAGGACCTTCACATTGAGCTACATCCCCAACCTTTTTTTTTTTTTTTTTATTAGTACATGTTTGCAGTACGTAATGACTGCATTTATCATGGGAAGTTTGTAAATGCGCATAACACAACTTACTTCTTTTTTCAGCCCTTTCCCCTCCCATCCCTCCCTGTTCCTTCCAAGTCTTATTCCCCTTCTCATTTAAAAAACTCTATTTGCATTTTGTCTTCAATTTTCTTTTTAATTCCTTTCCTTTCCCTTGCTTCCTTCCTCCCTCCATCTCTTGATCGCCCTCTGTCTTGGTTACTTTATCACTGCTGAGATAAAATATCTGACACGCGCAAGTTAAAGGCGGGAAGGTTTATTTCGGCTAACAGTTTGTAGAGCTTTCAGTCCATAACTAGCCGGCTCCAAGGCAGGATGGCCTGGCAGAGGAGAAGCTGTCCATGGCACAGCAGGCAGAAGGCAGCAGCAGTGAAGCAGCCTGCCTTCTTTCTCTCCCTTTATATTCCACCAGGCCACAAACCTATTGATTGGTGCCATCCACATTCAGGGTGGGGCCTCCATTATTCACACCCAGAACTATACTAATCCAATTTAGTTATCACGCACACTTAATCCCAGTATCACACACCCATGATCCAGCCTCCTCTCAGACGCCCCACTTATGAGCACATGAGGCTTTGGGAGGACATTTAGATGTATAAGCCATAACACCTTCCCATTTGAAAATGATCTCCCTACTTCCTATTCTCTATCTTTTATTTTGCTCTTTATTTAAATTTTATTTTCTCATGTAAGAGAAACCATATGATAGTTCGACTTGTTTGTATGACTTACTTCGCTTCACATTATGGTCTCATGGTGCGTTCCTTTACCTGCAAATGCCTCAAATGTATCCTTCTTTATGGTAGAGTAGTGCTCCATTGTGTATAAATACCATATATATATATATATATATATATATATATATATATATATATATATATGTATGTATATATTTTATTCATGCATCCGCCAATGGACGTATAGGCTGCTTCTAAGACTTCTAAAATTTATTTCTTTTTTTTTTTAATTTTGAGATAGGGCCTTGCTAAGTCACTAAATGGCCAAAGCTGTGCACTAACTTGCGATCTTCCTGCCTCAGCAATATTAAATATTCTTTAAGATTATATTTTCCATGTAGCATAGCTCTGGCTGTGCCTGTGATGACTGACATGTAGACCAGTAAACTGAATGGGAAGACCTACTCCAGATGTGGATGGCACTAGCAAAGAGGCTTGTAGCTGGATGAAGCAACAGGGAGGAAGAAGGAGTCTACTTTGCCAAGTGACAATCTTGCATATGTGCAGCCTCGATGTCATAGCTCTGGCCACCACCTTTTAGGACTGTGGTTCCTTCAGTCGTCCAACAAAGACTTAGCCCAGTGACCCTGCAGTGAGCATCCAGACCTTCAGCCTTGGCCTGGTCCTGCACTCTTGCCCCGTCTTGTTCTGTACCTTCCATCTTCTTGGGCTGAGCAGCTGCTGGATCCTCCTATTCTCCAGTTCACAGACAGCCACTGTGGACGCTCCTGCCTGAGCCCACGAGCCTACCTAATAAATCTCCTTGCATAATTGCACATACATTTTCTACTGATCATGCTCCTCTAGAGAGCACTTACTAATACATATCTGTTCAGCTGTGATAGATTATTTATAATGACGTTCACATTTAAATGCCTCTCCTCCTCATGGATCATGTAATTATGTTAAAAGTAGGATTTTTTTCTTCAAGAACCTCCTCAAACACTACACTTCAATGAAGGTCTCCATATTGCCACCTACACAGAAATAATTGATGCATCAACTCACCTGATACAATATTTTGGGGAGATTCTCTTTAGGTAAGTACTTTTTCTTTTATTATAATTTTAATTGCAGTTACATTCAATAATTTTCCATCCAAGAATTAAAGTATTTCAGCAAAGATTCTATAAACCTTATTTATGTTTTGTCTTGCAATAATTAATAAATCACACAAATTGTTCTATGTGTGAACTAGTAATTTAAAATATTTTAGTACATTGACAGGCTATAAGAAGTATTATGATTCTAGATCCTTCCTAATTATTAACCTAACTTCAAGTTTTTGCTATCATAAACTATCTGCCCTGAAGATCAGATTAATATTAATATTAGATTAATATAAATTTCTAAGGATAGAGCTTTGCTTGATGCATTCAATTATCTGAATCTGTTGGCTGTGATAAAAGATTGGGTATTGGGCCTATTAATTGTCTTACAAATTAAATTTCCTCCATGAAATCCAAATAATAAGATGAATGGAAGAATTAGGTATATAGTAAAAAGGTAGCCAGATTCTTCTTCAGTGAATAAATGACTAAAGTGTTGTTATGGCTCATATCTAGATGTCCCTCTAAAGCCTCATGTGCGCATAGGTGGGGCATTTTGGAGAGACTGGATCATGTGTGTGTGATACTGGATTAATCCACTGATTAATTTAGTATAGTTCTATTTGTGGGTGATGGATTTACTGAAGAGGGAAGAGCCACCATGGAGATGGATGGCACTAACCAATAGGCTTGTAGTGAAGATGGAATAACAAGGAAAAGAATAAGAAGTCTCATTGTTTCTGGCTGCTGTGGAATGGACGGTTTCTCCTCTGCAATGCCACCCTGCCTTGGAGCCAGCCAACCATGGACTGAACTCTCCACAAACTGAGCCAGCATAAACCCTTCCTTCTCTAACAGGTGGTTTTGGGTATTTTGTTCTACAAACAAGAAAGGAACTAAGACAAGTATCGAATCAATGGATCTGCTGAAAGTCTGAATAAGAACAGAAATCATAATTTTAGTGACAAATGTCTAGATGCCCAGCCAGAGGATTAAAAATCTGAGGGAAAACATTCATCTATGCTGTTACCTAGTAGAGATTCTAATACTGCATGTCTACAATGACCACTATGGAGAACTAGAATTAGAATAAAACAAAATAAGAGAAAATAACTAACATCTACTCAAGGCTTACTGCATACCAGATACTGCTTTATATGCTTTACATGTATTCCCAGTTTAATTCTCACAAATCTGTGAGAATCTTTATTATTAATTTTCTAACCTGAAAGAAAACTGAGGCACAGGAAAATTA
This sequence comes from Hystrix cristata, assembly GCA_004026905.1. NCBI lineage: Eukaryota > Metazoa > Chordata > Mammalia > Rodentia > Hystricidae > Hystrix > Hystrix cristata. The sequence goes on along the minus strand of PVJO010008143.1, from coordinate 4,161 downwards.
CATTCAAGATTACATAATATAACATCTGAAGGAGTTTATATTTACATATAAATGATGGGACTTCAGGACATACAATGTCAACCCTGCACCACACTCTACTTTATTGCTATACAGATATAACTCTTTCCCCCCATTCATGAAAGGATAAAACGTGCACAAAAAGAAGCACTATTTATTCTTATTCATTTATTGAACTAGTACTTATTGAGCACTTACATTGTACTAAGCACTTTCTAGTCACTGGAGACACAGTTTGGAACAGGTCAGGAGAAACACCTACCCTATTGCAGCCTCTTTGCTGGTTTGGTATTCAGATACCAGTAAAGGAAATAGTGCAGAGGTAATACAAACTGACATGGTAATTCCAAGAAATAAAGCAAAAGAAGGCAAGAAAATGTATAGAAATGAAGAACTGGTTCTAACTCAGAAGAGCACACCCAGGGAAGTGCCACTTAACCAGGAAATGGAAAAAATATGCCATCAGAAAATGTGGATGAGAGATGTATAAATACCCTGCATTATGTTCACAGAACACACTAAGGCCAATGTACCTGAAGCTGAGCAAGCAAGGAGAGAACTGTAAGGTGGAAAGGGCCAAATCATGTGGGGCTTTTTTAGGTGCTGAGAATTTTTTTTTATTTTAAAATCAAGATAATGAGTTTGAGACTCATTCTAAGTCATGAGAAATGATTGAAAGATTTTGTGCAGGTAAAATGAACTGATCTCCTTTACATTATAAAAGAATCATCGTGGCTGCTACATGGAAAGTATGCTGTAGGAATCACAAGATATTCATCTGCAAATAGAGATGGTTGAGGACGCTTATTGCAGAATTCTACCTTAGAGAGGATGGAAAAACAGTGTCGGGAATGATAAGAAATGATCGTAGTCTGTGTAGACATTGAATAGTCTGTGTAGACATTGAGAGTAAAGAGGATTTTTAAGGGACTAATTATGGCTTTTTGGGAGTCACAGATCGAACTTGACCTGCGGTTTTTGGTTTGGTCAGCTATGTGAACAAGAGTACTTTCTAACATCATGAAGAAAATTAGGCCAAAAAATAAATTTGAGTATGAAAAGTAAATAGTAATCAAGAATTCTATTTTGAACAGGTCGAGTTTGAAGCCCATGGAAGTCATCTAGTACAGCTTCTGAGGAGGCGGTGCACTCAAACATGCACACAAACATGCACACATAGGAACACTGTTATGGCTTGTCTCTAGATGTCCTCCAAAGCCTCGTGCAGTCATAGGAGGTGTCTGAATCTACAGTGTGTGATGCTGAGATTAAGGACTTGTGATTACTAATCAATCCACTGATTGGTTTGGCACCATCCTAATCCTGGCAGCCTGGATAGGATATAAGGGGCAGAAAGAAGCTGCTAAGGTCCCTTGCTTACCCTGTTGCCTTCTGCCTGCCTGCCATGAACTGTTTCTCCTCTGCTGTGCCCCTCTGACATGCCACTCTACCTTGGACCCAGCCGACTGTGAACTGAAACCTCTACAAACTGTGAACTAAATAAACCTTTCCTCCCTTAACTTTGAGTGTCAGGTATTTTGTCTCAGCAATGAGAGAAAAATAACTGAGACAAGCATGCACACATGAATGAAGAGGTTGGGGTGGGGATAAACTTTGGGAGTCATCACCCTGCGATGACATTGAAAGCCTTAAGTCTGGAGGAGCTCACCTAGAAATTAAATATAGAAAAAGAGGAGACAGTGTGAAAGAATGCCAGTGAGTCAGATCAAATCCTTGAAGGGGTAACAAACAATAGGAACAATAAAAATAGCAAATGACTTTCAGAAAAGAGGGGTAACATACACAATCTCATGAAATACACTGCATTCATTCTATGTTCAGATAACAAATATTAAGTGATTTCTATGCAGTGGATCAACTTTTCAAATGAATTTCCACCACTGAGTCTCTAGCGCTCCCACTAACAGCTAGAGTCTAGGCTTCGCTTGTTCATTTCTGGTATTATTTTTTCCTTAAACAACTACTGTATTTCTTTCTCACCCTTTGTAGAACCTAATTTCATCTCTCTCTCAATACTCATCTAATTTCCCACATGGTTCCCTGCTGGATCATTTTCCTAAATGAACTTGTCTTATACTCACTTTAAAATAAGATATTTATAGCTATGTAATATATTTATGTATGTAAACTTACTCATTTTAAATATAGTATAAGCCTTTCTGAAGGAAAGGACCAAATAAATCATAATGCTGTTTATGATCATTTGTTTTGTTTTGCTATTTCTATAATGCAGATTTGATACCTGATCATTTTTGAGAGTTACAGGTATTTTCAGTGATCATTTATTCCAATAATTCCAAAAGTATAAACCACTTATTTAACCAGCGTGGGCTCTCCCTAGCCTAAGAAAAACTTGTCTACCTGTACAGTGAGCCTTATTAGCTAACCCAAATCTCCAGTCTCTTTGTTCTGGAGTAGTGGTATATTACATGAATGTTCCTATTCTGGTTATCTCCTGCGTATTGCAAAATCTGATTATAAATTCAGAGTCTTTTATTATAATCTGAATAATGAGTCAAGAATTATGATTTTATAGAACAAATAACTGAAACTTTTCAAACTGTAAAGCCCACGGGATATAAAAATAAAGGAACATGGATGCATGTGATGAACTCAGAGACACAGGCTAAAATGAGCTAGAGTAAGGAAAACAATGTTTAAATATGAGCCAAAAAGGTCATGTGCTGAGGGCTTTGCTCCTAATTCAGCAGCATTTAGAGGTGGTTTCTAAAGTGACTGGATCATGAGCCTGCGAACCTCATCAATGGATTAATCCATTAATGGTGAGTCCATCAGCTGAAAGTGCTGTGGGAAGGTGGGTCCTACTGGACAAAGTAGTCCCCTGAGTGCAGGGTGCAGCCTGTCTCCAGCTCCTTTCCTCTCTCTGGCTTCTGTCCTCTCTCTGCATCTTCTCCACCACAAAGCAAGCTGCTTCACACTTCCACCATAATGTTCTTGACTTGGAACCAGCCAGCCATGGACTGAAACCTCCAAAACTGTGAGCCAAAATAAATCTTTTTTTTTTTTTTCAAATTATGTATGTCAGTTTTTTTTTAAAGCTGATTAATATACAAACCCAGTAAAACAACTGAAAGATAATAGTGTCCTTGAAGTCATGTTTCAGTGTAGTAGAAAAGAAAAGAAAATTTCCAGTCTAATCTATAAAGGCTCTGGGCCCAAAACAGTGAGAAAACTAGGAAAGAGCTGGGGGATATAATAATATAAAATTCATTAAGATAGAGCAAGACAAGAAATAAATCAGAAAAAAAAGAATGATGCCTACTTTCTCCACTTTCTTTAACATTTTACCAGAAGTCCTAGCCAGAGAAATTAGGCAACAACAAAAAATTAACATCCAAATTAGAAAAAAGAAAGCAAATAATGGGCTTGGGATTTAGCTCAGTGGTTAGAGTGCTTGGCTAGTAAGTACAAGGCCCTGAGTTCGATCCCTGGCTCCATTAAAAAAAAAGAAAAAAAAAATAGAAAGCTAATAAATTGTCACTGTCTCTAGATGACATGATCTTATATGTAGAAAACCCTCAAGATGCCATCAACAAAACTATTGGAACTAAGAGATCAATTCAGAACAACTGCAAGATACTGAATCAACTGACAAATCTTAACAGCAATAGCAAACTGTCTAAAATAGCAATTAAGAAAGTAGTCACAGCAGGTTCATTCATCCTTTTCCATATATAGGGAGGGAGGGTGCAGAGGGGAGGGGGGAGAGGGGGGAGAACCAAGATGCATCATGTATAGGTACAGAATAAATGTAATGAATGTGACCATTGTATATAGAATGTACCAATACATGTTCTTGGTTTAAAAAAAAAAAAAAGAAAACAAGTTGCAGCAAATCCTTGAGTCTTGGATGACCAGGTTGACTTTTCTTACTAAAAAAAAAAAAAGTAGTCACTTTTACAATAGATACAAAAATACCTAAGAATAAATTTAATGATAAATGTGCAAAATTATCACAGAGCAAACTATAAAACTTTAATGAAAAATATCAAAGAGGAAGCAGAAAAATGAAAAGCATCCTATGCTAATGGATGGGAAGAATCAATACTGTTAAAATGTCTGTAGGACCCAGAGTGATTTACAGTTTCACTGTAATATCTA
>PVJO010008142.1:0-77052 GCA_004026905.1 Hystrix cristata | reverse complement strand
GGGGAAAAATGGTAAAGTGTAGTTACACTTATTGCAAATAGGGAGGGGTGGGTGAATGGAAGGGAGGGGAGGGGAAGGGGGGAAGAGGGGGGAAAACCAAGATGTATCATGTACAGGTACAAAATAACCATGTTGATTATGATCATTATGTATGCAATGTACCAATACATGTTCTTGGTAAAAAATAATAAAAAAAAAAGAGTCAACCTGGAAAAAAAAAAATAAAAGAGCTGATTCAAGTTTTTTGGGGGGTGTTTTGTTTGGTTGTTTGGTTGGTTTTTTTTTTTTTGAGACAGGGTCTCCACTATGTAGTTCATGCTGGCCTTGACCTCACTATATACTCCAGGCTGGCTTTCAATTTGTAACGATCTGCCTGCCTTATCCTCCCACATGCTGGGATTATAGGTATGTGCCACCACGCCTGACTAGAGTAGTCAAATTTTATCTACAGTGAAAAAATAGATATTCTGAAATATCTGCCATGTTTTCAAACTATGAGATTTCATAAACCAGGGAAATTTGAAAACTAAGTTTTAGTTCTCTCACTCTTAAGTATTTATTGAATTCTTCCTTTATGTCAAGTACTATGCCATGTATTAGTGACTGAACAGTGGAAAAAACATACCAGTCATAGTAGCCCTTAAGGAATTTGCATATTTATGCTTGAAGCAACATCTGATATTAGGAGCTGCTAAAACTTCTATGTTGTGACTGAAACTTGTACTTTCTTACCTTTAAACTGTTTTGCCGTTTGACCTTGCCTTTTGAAGTATGAGAGCAAATCCACTTACTGAGGCTACTAATCATATAGCAAATAGTCTTTGGTGAAGGAATGATATTGAAAGGTGGGGGTAATGTACATTTGTCATCAAAGTAGCTAAGCCACAATTTTGCACGAGCAAATTTCCATTCTTTGTCTTCGTGATTCTATAAAAGGCAAATGAAAAGCAATATAGAGTATGAATACATATGCTGTGTGCATGCATACACATACACATACACACACATGAACACACACATGTACAGATACAGATGGGCCTGGGGGCAGGGACTGATGCTATTTCTACACCTTGTAGATAAAAAAAAACTGGTTCAAGATTTGCCACTATTATACATGACATTTTAGAAATCTTTATTTAATTTTTAAATATTTCTTAATTCTTAAAAACTTCAATTACTTTATCTATTGCATAAATTTAGGATGGAACATAAAGTTTTAAAATGAGGAACACTTACTGCTATTAACTGAAAGCTTTTATGAAGCATTGCTACCAGCAGCTTCGTAAGCACGATGACAACTACAACATTGTATGTACCAACAATAACAGCTCCAACAAAGGATTGCAATTCTTCTCCATAGCTAAACCTTGTAACAAAGATTGCCACATGTGCCAAGGAGAAAATATACCAGAACAAAGCAAAGCAAGTGCCAATGAACCTGTAAAGATAATTATATTTCTGTTTAAAAGGAAATTAAAGATATTAGCAAAATTAATAATGTACCAAAATTACATAAACAAAGCATTAATAATCTTCACATAATACTTATAAAAACAAAAATAAATGAGATTGATGTTCAAAGTACATATATGTCCTATTTGGGGTGGAAGGGTGCCGGGGATCAAACTCAGGGCTATGCATTTGCTAGGCAAGGGCTCTACCACTGAGCTAAATCCCCAACCCCACAAAGTGAGAAGTGGCATCCCTGGTGGGCTCAAATATATGCCTTATTTTAAAAAAGGTTAAAAGAATAAATAATAATTTCAAAGATAAATTAATTTGCTGCCTGTCTCATCTCAATATAGCAGCCTACAGGATATCTAGAATTTACACCTCCTTTGCTCAAAATCTTCATGTGGCTCTCAATCTCAACAGTTCCAGTCATGCTCCAGCCTCTAGGCATTTGTATTTGCTATTCTCTCTATGAATGCCCTTCCTCTAAACATCCTTTTCGTGGCTTGTTCCTTCACCAGCTTCAGATCTTTACTTGAATGTCATCTCTTCTGGGGCACTCTGTGCCCCCAATCTAACACTATATCCTTTCATGCAAATATATTCCTTAGGTCAAGCTTTGTCTTTTCAGTCCTTATCACTGTGTAACATTCAATACATTTTACTCATCTTTTTATTGCCTGTACCACCTCACTAGAGTGTAAACTCCACTAGGGTAGGTTTGGCCACAAATACTTCATTCACTCAAGACTTAGTGTTAAAGTATTTTGTCTCACAATTGGTAGTTCCATTCCTTATGATATATTAATTTTCTTTTCAGTATTGGAAATTAGAGCCAAAATCTTCATGCTGAGTTACCTCCACAACCCTCTTTTTATTTTGGGACAGGGTATTGCTAAGTCACTGAGTTGCCCAGGCTGGGCTTGAACTTGTGATCCTCCCAAAGTGCTATGATTACAGGTCTGCACCATCACACCTGTCTTGTTCATCAAGTTTTAATGATTCTCAATTCTAATGACCTCTTCAGAAATGCTGAAAACGTGAGTGTTTTTGGTTGTTTCAATGACTGAGAGGTGCTACTGACACTTTACTTGAAGGACAGAGATGCGCTATGTGGGAATAACACAAGAATTGCCCCAAAGGCAAAGAGTTTTAAGCTTAAGACAGCCTGCAGCAAAGAACACAAATGTAACAATTTGGATATTCTATTAAGATTCTATAGTAAAGGTTATTACATATGATTCATGAAAAATGAGCTATGTGATAAGGTTTACAAACATTTAAAAAATTTTCAAAAAAATCTAAGTTCCATTTCTATGGTCACTAACTCACACAGAACACAGAGAGAAATATATTTACTAAAAATTTTAAAAGGTACTCACGAATGGAAGGTATCATTGCTTTGCTGTTCACAGAAGATGCCCACACAGTCCTTCTGTTCTTTTAGTGTATAGCCTTTATCATAGAGCTGTGTGAGTCCAATTGTGAAAGAAAACAAAACAAGAAGGAACATCCCAAGAAATTTTCCAAAATCTTGTAACATCTGTCCCATTGAAATCTGTGGAATTTATTACATAGGAGTTCAGTAAGGTTCTCAGAAAAACTAGACATTAATTTACCTGACAATAAAAAAGACAAACGTGATTTACAGTTCAACCTTTTTATTACATCTGGTTGAGACTTTAAGCATTTTAAGAACATTCAAAATCTAGCCTCTTAGCCATTCTAATCATGGACTGTCAGCGCTGGATGATACAGTCCTTGAATGTGAAGTGGGTCTGCAGCGGACATTGTTGCTATAGAGGCAGAGGCAGAAACATGGAGTTTTTTTAAGGCCTAATATGTAAGCGATAAAAGGGAAATGCCCTATTCAAACCTAAAGGGAAATAAATATTTATATGGCTTCTCAAAGTTTACAAAAATAAAATAATTACAACAAAAAGTATTTTGTTTGATTTTTGCAACCAATTCTTAACAAATTACTAAAGGACAGCATTTCTTCCCCTAGGACTTCCCTAATCTGTCACTGAAGTGATCAACTTTCTTTTATTCTGGGTCCATTATTAAAGTATTGTGTATTTTTTGTAATTTAGACCTGTACAGGATATCTGGAAGCTTTATTCAAGCTTAATTTCATTCTTCTTCATATTTCTTTAGCACCTGGGGATTAGGTACTTTTAATAAATCTTGTTGCTTAAATTGAAATACAAATTTGGAGAATAATTTGGTAGTATACATGAAGATGCACGTATACGTGAAGATTTTCAATGCAGCATTGTTGACGGTAGAAAGAAAAAAGACTGTCAAACAAAGAACATTCAAAATACTGTTTTTAAAAAGAATGAAGTACCTCTCTGTGTGTGCCGGCATAGAAAGATGTCTACAAAACATTAAGTCAAAAAAACAGGGTGTAGGGCAGTGTGTGTGTGTGTGTGTGTGTGTGTGTGTGTGTGTGTGTACATAATGCCCCCATCTCTATTTTTTAAAGGACAGGTAAGACATATATCTCACTTATAACTCTTTAAATTTACTATATGCATTTATTACTTTCAAGAAAGTACCTTTCCAAAAAAAAGTACCTTTCCTCAAATTTAACCAGTCAGATTTATATAATTAATCAAATCCAGCTTCATATTAAATTTCTAATTGATTCTATCCTTCAAACACAGCACATGTCCACTTCAAATGAGAGAAAACTGTAGCCACAGACAAGTGGACAAACTCCTTTTTTTGTTGGTGTTGGAGATCGAACTCAGGGCCTTGTGCTTTCTAGAAAAGCACTCTACCACTTAAGCTAAATCCCCAATCTCCTGGACAAACTCCTGTAGCCCACTAATTAAATGGAAGAAGTGTGCTAACAGTTTTAGGTGTATGACAAACTAGTATCCCAGGCTCTGCAACAGTGACTAGGCCATGCAGTACTTACTTTTCAAAGCTTTATGTTTCCCTCACTAGGCCCCTTTACACAATTCTGACACAAGAACTAGGGAGCATTTAGAATCAGAAAGCTCAAAATATGTGAGGAAGAGAAGAAACAAATTTCCTCTTTTAATTCACTAATTAATGACAGCTTTATTGGGTCACCTTTGGAAAAATCGTTCATTCAGATTGTGAGTGCTCAGAATAAAGCCATACTGGACCAGGAGAGAATTTAATAACTTACGACATAAGAATTCAACAACTGCTTTTGGTAAGTACAGAAAAAAAAATCACCTTTGAAGAAATCTTCTTTTCTTTTCTTTTCTTTTCTTTTTTTTTTTTTTTTTTTGGTGCTGGGGATCAAACTCAGGGCCTTGTGCTTGCAAGGCAAGCACTCTAACCACTGAGCTAAATCCCCAGCCCCTTTGAAGAAATCTTAAACACTGTAAGTTTATAGGTAAACAAGTTTTTCAAGAGTAATTGTGTATGATATTATTTTAATTTTTAAAATTTAGTAAAAAAGTAGAAGCTGTAATATAATGCTTTAAAGAATAAATGTGATCAATTTCAATATTAAAGTAACCAATATTAAATGAGGATACCACAGACTTCATGACTTATCTTTGAAAGCATGTTAGTTTTTGTGTAACATGGAAGAACCAAAAGTAGAACAGTGGATATCACAGAGAAACATTGGCTTGAAAACAACTAAATATTCATGTGAAAGGCAAACATAAAAAATATAGTAAATTTATTTTAGACTGAGAAAGACTACAAGGTTTAAATACTTACAAATGTTCTTAAACATTTACTTACTTAAAACTATTTGACAGTTTTACTTGAGAAATATGAAAATTTAAGAAATAAAAAAGAAAGATAATTAAAATACCAATACTGAAATTTACAGAGTTAATACTAGTATACACAGAGAAAAAAAGTCCGGGTAATGGAAAAATGGAAATGAAGCTGGGTTCAGTGGTATATGCTTATACTCCAAGCACTCAGGAGGCTGAGCTGAAAGAATCACTTGCACCCAGGAGAGCTTGAAGCCAGCCTGGGTAGCATGGGACCCTATCTCACAAAAAAAAAGGGAAACAAAGAATGAAGGGAAGGAAGGAAAAGAGGGAGAAAGGAGAAAAAAAAAAAACAAAGCAAACTAACTGGTTAGTGTAGCTTTAAAAAATACAGTATTCAAGTGGCAAATGTTATTCAAGTGGCAAAACTGCATATATTTATATTGCTTATGTGCCAGAAAATAAACACATCCATTTGCAAAGAAAGAGAAATACTGAGGTATTATAAGGATCATATCTTTTGGTCTGTCAATACTATTTCTGAAAACTTACTCTTAGGAAATAATTTAATAGAGGCAAAAAAATTCCTATATAGTTTTATGTAGAACAGTGAAAACCACCTCAATACCTTACAGAGGAAAGGTTGTTACTATTAGTGTTCATATCAAGGGGAAAGGGTGATATCATTAGGTTTATTGAGGTATAAAAGTCATCAACAAAAAGAAGCAATAATAAGACAACTTCTAGTCATTTTCCTCCCAATTCTTCCAGAATAAAGTCATAATTATCTAAAAGTGCCATCTACTCAAGCCACCCATGCTTAAAATTCTCCTTTGTATGTGTGAAAATATTTTAAATTCCTGCCACGGAGATCTCAGATTCCAGCCCAGTCTGTCTTTCACAACGTCATCTTCCCCAACTTCATTCTACCACCCAAGTAAATGCACATCCAGTCCTCTTTCATTCAATCACACTTTATCATTCCACACTCTCACAGAACTCCCACTTTGTTCTCTGCCAGACAAGCTTCTCATCCCTTTAAAGCTCAGATCAAATGCCACTTCTTCTAAGGCGTCTTCCTGATTTTCTCTAAGTACTCCATCTCTCATGCTCCCAAAATAACTCTGCTTATTACCTCTAAAGTAGCATTTTCATTTTATACTAATATTCATGTTTGTCTCCTTTAGCAAGCAGTCTTTAAGGGTAGCCAGCAAGTCTTACCTAAATCAACAGCAGAGGGAAACTAGAAAATCCAAATATGGAGAAATTAGATAATATCTAACTGGTTCAAAGAAGAAATCAAAGAAGATAAAGGAAATTAGAAAATATTTTAAGACTAAAATGAAAAACACAACAACCAAACTTACGGGATCCAATAGAAGTAGTAGTAAGAGGGAATTTCATAGTGATAAGGACCTACACTAAAAAAACCTCAGTCTAACTTTTTATCTTTAAAACTAGAAAAAGAAAAATAAACTAAGCCCAAAGTTAGCAAGAGAAAAGAAATAATAAAAATGAGAACAGAAATAAATTAGAAAACAGAAAAATTTTAATGAAACCAATGATTTCTGAAAAGGCAAACAAAACAAACAAACCTTTAAACTAAGAAAAAAAAGAGTCAAAAATAAAACGAGAAACGAAGGAAATGACATTAAAATGATGCCACAGAAATAAAATGATTATAAAACACCACTGTCAATAAATATATGCCAATAAACCATACAGCCTAGAAAAAGATAAATAAATTCCCAAAAACATACAAGACCGAGTTATGAAGAAATAGGAAGTCTGAAAAGATTTGTAACTAGTATGGAGATTAATCAATAATCAAAATTTCCCAACAAAGAAAAGCCTAGGACAAGATGACTTCATAGGAAAATTCTAAGAAACATTTAAAGAATTAATACCAAGCCTATTCAAACTCGTTGAAAAAGTTGAAGAGCAGGAAACATGTCCAAACTCATTTTATGAGGTCAGCATTACCCCAATACCAACAGCAGACACAGACACTACAAGAAAACTATAGGTCACTATTTTTGGTGAACATAGATATGGAAATCCTCAACAATAACAACAACTATCAAATTAAAATTCAACAGAACACCAAAAAGCTCACACGTCTAGCCGATGGGAATTTATCCCTGGGAAACAAAGAAAAATAAATGTGATATACTACATTAAAAGAATGAATGATAAAAGCCACATGATCATCTCAATAGACCTGTAAAAGATGTCTGGTGAAATTCAACAACGCTTTTTTTTATAATAAAACAAAAACAAAAAACCTCTCACCTGTAATCACAGTTACCCTGGAGGATAATGACAAGCATAGCCTGAGCCCCGGAGTTTAAAACCAGCCCAAGTAATATGGCAAGACCCCATCTTAAAACAAACAAGAAACCTCTAAACAAACTAGGCATTGAGGTGAATTACCTCAACATAATAAGCCATATGTATATAGAAGAGCCCCCAGATAATACCATATTCCATATTGAAAAAAATGAAAGCGCTTTCACTAACACTTGAAAACAAGGACACTCACTCTTTTTTTTTTTTTTCTTTTTGTGCCAGGGATTGAACTCAGGGCCTTGGGGTTACTAGGCAAGCACTCTAACCACCAAGCTAAATCCCCAGCACCCAAGGACACTCACTCTTGAGACTTCTATTCAATGTAATAGTAGAGGTACTATTCAAAGCAATTAGAAAAGTAAATATATATACAGTATCCAAATTGGAAAGATAAAAAGTAAAATTGTCCCTATTTCAATACAATATGATCTTTTATATAGAAAACTATAGGGCTGGGGATTTAGCTCAGTGGTTAGCATGCTCGCCTTGCAAGCACAAGGCCTGGAGTTTGATCCCCAGCACCAAAAAAAAAAAAAAAAAAAGAAAACTATAAAGATTCCACAGGTGAACTGTTGGAACCAAGAAAAAAATTCAGTAAAGATTCAGGATACAAACAAATAACAGCTGTATTTCTTTTTGGGGGGTGGTGCTAGGGATTGAATTCAGGGCCTTGTACTTGCTAGGCAAGTGTTCTACCACTTGAGCTAAATCCCAAACCCCAGTTGTATTTCTATACATGAACTATCTAGAAAGGAAATTAGGATAACATATGCAATTTAAAGCATAAAAGGTTTATTTTGGCTAACAGTTTCAGAGAATTTGGTCCACGGGAAGCTGACTGCAAAGTGTAAACCACATGGCAGAAGACACGGTGAAGGAAAGCTGCTCACATCATGGTAGCCAGGAAACAGAAAAAGAGGGAAAGAGCTCAACAAAAGATATATGCCTCAAAGCCAAACCCTGAGGGAGCTACTTCCCCCAACTAGACCCCACCTCCTAACAGCCCAGTCAGCTAACGAAATAATTACTGGATGAATCCATCAGTGAGGTTAGTGTCCTTATGATTCAATCACCTCTCTGAGCTTCACCTCTCAACACTCTTGCACTGGAGATCAAGCCATCATCAATACATAAGATAAGTCTTTGGGGATACTTCATATTTAAACCATAACGCTTATACACTGAAAACTACAGTGTGGAAGTTATAAAATTGTAAAAATGTCCATACTGCCTTAACTAATGTATGGATCCAACGCAATCCCTATCAAAATCCACATGGTATTTTTAAATATACATACGAAAAACAATTCTAAAATTCATATGAACTCAAATAGATAATCCTGAAGAACAAAGCTAAAGGCAGCACACTTCCTGATTTTAATATATATTACAAAGTTATAGCAATTACAACAGCATGATAATATAATGGTACTAAAAATGTAAAAGACAGTTTAAATTGTTAATGAATTTTGATTTAGCAAGGAAAAAATGAATATTGTTCACATTTTCAGAATTAAGAATATTATGCAGAGCTAGGATAGTTGATCCCACCTCCTAAAAATAATCAATAAATAAACTCTGTGGTGTAAATTCAACTAATTTTGAGTCCTTTTTATGATGTAAAGAGAATAAGCTCAGTTTTGGATTCTCACACATAATAATCATACTACTTTGGACAAATCACATAACATATCAAAAGCTCAGTTTCCTTAACTATAAAGTACTATTAAATACAAAACTAGACTATTTAATCTCTATGAATTTTAGCTCTAAATATACTATTTTCCAGCTTGTTACATTAATATTTATTTAACAAAAGTAAAGTATTTTTAAGTAAAGCTTATACTTTCAAAATCATATAAGTACAGTTATTCGTTTGCATAGGACCTCTCTCAAAACCTTAAACACTTAAAACTTTAAATGTGAGATTCATTTTGTTAAAAAGCAAAGTTTTATGTTATGCTATTAGCTGAGTTACAACTAAATCTTAAACACATCTATAGCCATGGAGTGAACGTAGAAGGCCAACAGACCACAGCTTAATAAAGTCTGAATTCCTGAAAGCAAATGATTACCATTGAGCCAGAACCAAAGTACATGAACACAGAGTGCCCTTCTAATTGCTTATTATTTTCCAAAGCAATGATTAGTTTTAACATCAGAAGAAAACAATGTTCCAGTGGATAAGTGGAAAGACAAAATACTAATGAAATCTAATAAATATTCTTTAAGAAATGTTATTTACCTGTAAGGGACCCAAAATAGAGCTGGTCGTATACATAAAAAAGAGCCGAAGATAACTCAGAACATTTGCGAATGCAAAAAGCCCTTCTGCCACAAGTGTAGGATGGAATGCATCCCAATCCTTCCGATCAGCAAAATCATGAAACTAGGGTTTGAAGAAAAGCCAAAGATAAACAATATTCTCAATTCAAGGAAATAAAAAACAAATATTATGAAGTTTCTGAAAGAACACTATTTTAGTATGCCTCCTGAGGGAAGAATCTCCATTTGTGCTTTATAAAGGTTTTCTTTTTTTGTGACATAATATCACTTTATATGAAGAGATTTTCCAAGAAATTCTTAGGTTTTAAAAAATGTAAAACTAAAATTTCTTTAAATTGTCATTAAATTTTTATGATTGAAATAAATTCATTCTTAAATTCCAAAACATAAACTTTAAGTATGTAAGCTGTCAATTAATTAGCTATCATATTAAGCCAACCTAGTTCTTTGATTTAGGATTATAGAATGATCACAGGAGAGAGAGGTAGAGCGGGAAGGAGAAAGAGAGGGAGAGAAAAAAAGAGAGTACAGAGAAAGGGAAAGGGGGAGAGGGAGGAGAAGTAGAAATGGGAGGGAGAAGGGAGAGAGAAAGGTGGGAGAGGGAGAAGGAGAGGGAGAGAGAGACCAAGCTCAGCTGAGCTGTGTGGGACGGTCTGAGATTACACACCAGTTGTATGTGCATAATTACTAATTGTACTTCCTTTTACTTTTTTTTTTTTCTGTCTTTTTGGTTCTTTAAGACATGGTCTCACTATGTAGTTCAGGCTGGCCCTGAACTCACTAGGTAGCCCAGGCTGGCCACAACCTTGTAGTAGTCCTCCTGCCTCAGCCTCTCGAGTGCTGGGATTATAGGAGTTCTGAGATTACAGGCTTGCACCACCATGCCTGGCTCCTTTTACTTTCAAAATGTTTTTTTGTCTGGATAATAAATTATAGGTGTACCCTACTTATAGAACTAAAAAGATCAGTCTGAAAAAGCAATGCCATTCAATGTCTTTATCAAACTACTTATCTATATGTGACCAATTTTTCTCAGTGACTTTATACTCTGCCACTGAATGTACTTAACCAACATATTGTATACTACTGACCAGTTAAAGGAATAGAATTTTTTAAATAAGGTAAACTGACATAAGACAATCACTTTCCTTTTTCTATACTCTATCAGTAAATCAGTAAAAAAGCAGAAAATATATACTTTAGTCCTTTGGCTGTGTCACCTCAAAGAATTCTAAACTCAGGATTTATAGATTGTTAACAAAATATCTATTATCCTTTCTGGCCTTGGAAGAATGTAAATTTTGATGAAAGCAGAATTATTGTCCACGAGACTACATTTTTATTAAATTCTGACTAAAAATATATAGTCATCAGAAAAAAATTATATTTGTATCACTTTTTAAGCTGTAAAAGATAACCATGATTTGGAATGTGTTAACTATTAATGAATTTCATTAAGATAAATTCTTTTTCAGACTAATACAAAGATATTTAACATGAATCATTTTAGAGTATGTTATATCCTCATTTTAAGTATATACAGGTTAATGAGCTACATGAACCTAGCTCAGATACAAAGAATTGGCATTTAATAGAAAGAAAATGCCTAGACAGACCTGGACTTAAATCCAGTCTTGGTTTAATATCTCTGAGCTTCATTTTTCTTATTTGCAAAATGGGGATAAGGACTTCTGTCTCATAAAGTCCCTGTGAGGATAAAATGAGATAAAGCATATCAAATATCAACCATGGTACCTACCATATAAAAGGTAACATCCTTTAAAGGTACACTCTTTAAATTATTGGAAAGGTAGTAAACTATATATGCACATATATAGTTTTAAAATAAAAACATACCAGACACAGAATTGGCCCTACATAACTCTGAGTTACATAGTTAAATATCTTAAAGTTTTCTGCAATAAACTTTTGTGCCTTCAATTTACATAGTAAATAGTCACCTTGTTGTGAGCAACCACTTTGAGAGCAAAGGTTGCCAAATAAAGGGAATTCATGACAAAACTGAGTTGATTACGAGATTCTTCTAAAAAGTCTTCCAACCCTTCATACCAGAGTCTTTTAATGTCTGACCAAATCATCCCTAGAAAGGAAGAAAAAAATTAGATAACACTTTCTTAATCCAGTAATAAGCTGAATAATATTTCAAGTCAAATTATTAAATAACTACCCATGGGTTAGCTACAGCCTTATTCAAAAGAAAAACAAGACCTTTACAGTGAAAAGTTCTTAAAATTAGGAAGAAAATAATCATAGACCAGATGACTTAAGAAAATAATGTTAATTAAGTTTTTTTCTTTGCCAGAGAGGGAAGTCATATGAAACAAACTAAGAAAACAAACTAATATTAAGCGCGCACCCACAGGCACACACGGGTTTGGCCTCAATCCTTTTCTTTCACTAGTGACAATTACTTCAGTGATCTTATCCAGTCTCATGGCTTTAAACACCATCTATACAGCAAAGATTATCAAAGGTATACAGTAAACTCAACTTACATTCCTATAATAATTTATCATCTCTAAGCCTCTCTTTACCTAAGTATTTGGATATTCCACATCTCCAACTGGGAATGTGTCCAAACTGCACTGCTAATCTCTGCCCTCTAAAATTCACCCCAGCTGCAGACTTCCACAACTCAGTTCATGGCAACGCCACCTTTCTAGTTACTCAATCAAAATGCTCCTCAAGTATCCCTGACTTCTGTTTTTTTTTTTTTTTAACTTTATAGTCAATACAAAAGCAAAACCTGTTGGCTTTACTTTTAAAATATATTTAGGATCTAATCCTTTTCAAAGCCACTTCAAGCCACCATCTTCACTTGACTGAATTACTGAAATAGCTAGTTCGTCTCCCTGTTTCTACTCTCATTTCCCTAAAATCTGTTTTCAATATAGCAACCAGAGTCATTCTTTTAAAAATTCAAGTGTTTCTTTGTGCCTCAAAACCCTTTTTGGTAGCTCCCAGAGGAGAAACAATTAACAGAAAGTCCAGCTTTCTCCACAGCACCATAATCTCTGGTTACCTGCCACTAAAGTGGTTTACTTGAGAACACAGTATGTTAAGAAAAATACAGAGTGTCAGCTGTGTTCAACACTGTTGTAAAAACTACTATTAACTGGAAAACTGCATATGGACTGGAAGGACTCTGAGTAGACTCATAGGCCCTGAAAGCATACGATGCCAGAACTACATACCATAAAAGCATAATGAGAAACACAGGCATCAACTTCTCTGTGTGATGCCGCTCTTAAGCAGACTGTGCCTGCAGTCAAGCTACACTTCGGACTATACTCTAGGTGAGGTAGCCCACAGCCACCCACAGTTATCCCATACAGCTGAGAGTTCTCACTACGGGGCCAAGAAGCAACTTCAGACTTTTGTAAGGACTGTCAATAAAGATGTATTTGAAGCTATAGTGTTGACAGGCTGTGTTTCCTGTCTTATATACTACAAAGCTGAGTAAACTGGCTATCAGATTTTGGTGTACTGTGGGTACGAATATTAGACAATTCAATACAACTGCAACTAATTACGTATAGTAGGTATAGCACCTTCCCTTAAATCTCTTTTCACGTAGAGTCAAAACCAAAGTCTTTGTAATGTTATATAAAATTCTACATGACTCCTTCTCTGCCCTCATCTACTAATATTTCCGTCTACTATTTTAGTCACACTGGCCTCCTTGCTATCCTTTGCACACACAACTCCCGCCTTACAGTCTTTACACAGGCTCTTCCCTCTGGCTGGAAGATCCTCACTCAGATATCCATTTGACTAACTCCTTTACTACTTCACGTCTTTTTTGCTCACCACTTTTCCTGACCATGCTATTTAAAAATTGAAAGCCTGTTGGCCCCCACTCCCAACTCCCACAGCTCTAATTTTACCTTTCTTTTGTAATACTTATTGCCTTCTAAATTGATATAATTTGCTTATTAGCTCTATTATCAATCCACCATAAGTAAGCTCTTCAAGGGTAAAAACTGTTTTATTAACAGATGTCCCAAATGTCCTGAATAGTGCCTTTTTTAGTATTCTTGTCCTGAATAGTGGAAGAATACTAAAAAAAAAAAAAAAAAAAAAAGATAACAAAAATAAAAACCACACACACACAAAACAAAAACCCCTTTTCTTTCTGTTCAAATGTTCCTCCATAATTTCTTATTTCTAGGAGTACCAGAGAGTTGTAATACAACCCAGAATAGTGTTATGGTACATTCCTTCAACAAGGAATTTTAAAAGAGAATATACATAACAGAAAAAATATCATGCTACACTGTAATATATCAGTGAAGATCAAATTAAGCCAATCAGAATCATTCTCTGGCTAATTAGTAGGCAGACTAATTCCCCTGGGAAATAAATGAGCTATTCTTGAAAAACCCCGTTTGTAACAATTCATTACACAGAAGCAAACTTAAATTTTTTACAGATATGATGGAAAACACTTAAGAAATTCCCCTTGGGTAAGTTTTACTCAAAATGAGTAAATTAAAAACTCTCAAAAATGTTAAATGAAATAGTCTGGCAGGTAACATTTTATTAATTCAAACACTGTTGGTTTTATTTGGGGAAGGGCTAGGGTTAGAATTTTAAAGGAAGGGTAAGAGTTCTAAGAATAGCTCATGCTCTACCTTTACCCAGGACCAGGAGCTATGGAGCAAAAAAATATTATAAGCAATGGAATTACTGAATAATCAATGTTCTATTCTGTTGGGCCTATTATTTTAAAAAACAACATTAGTAAGAAGCAATCCTAGCCATCTCGGGATTTCTCAAGGCTTGATCTTAGAACCTGTCTTTTCATGTTATACTTTTTCCTTAAGTGTCTCATCCATGCCCGCATTTTCATATACTACCTATATGTAGATATTTACACATTTCTAACTCAAGTTTGGATTTCCTTCTTAGCTCTATACTATATCTAACTGTCTGCCTTGACATCTTTCTTGGCTCTCTCAAAGACTTCAAACAACATACCCAAAATACACTCAAGATCTACCCTCCCACAGATTGACAAAACCAATGCTCTAAAATATCTATACTGCTTAATAATTTCCTTTCCCTCATGCCTCCTATGTACCACATGTTTCTGTATCTTATTGACCTTATTTTGGCAAATATCTCTCATTTGTTTCCTTCTCTTTATTGCAATCACCTTAATTCCAGGGTACAAACAGTTCTCATTTAGTAATCCACATATAATCTCCAACAGCCTCCTATAGTAGTCTTCCTTCCATCTACTCTTGCCAGAGCCCTACCCTCCTAACCCACACAATTCTGGACTTTATAGCTAGAATGATCTTTTGTTATGGTGTATATCTAGATATCTCCCAAAAGCCTCAAGCACTCATAGGTGGGGCTTTTGGGGGATGGCTGGATGGATCATGGTGTGTGATAACTGGATTAGTCTGATGATTGGTTTGGCTAGTTGTAGGTGATAGAATTACTGAAGAGGGAAACCCCACACTGGTGTGGGTGTCATCAACCAATAGGTTTGTACCCTGGAAGGAATATAAAGGGAAAGGAAGGCTCATTGCTTCCTGCTTCCTGCCTGCTATGCCATAAACTGTTTCTCCTCTGCAATGCCCTTCTGCTATGCCACCCTGCCTTGGAGCCAACTGACTATGGACTGAAACCTCTACAAACTATGAGCTAAAATAAACCTTTCTTCCTTTAACTTGTGGGTGTTAGGTATTGTGTCCCAGTGACAAGAAAAGTAACTAAGACAATACTTAAGCCCAGAATAATCAAATTACATGAACATGCTTAAGAAGATATCACGGGCAAAGTTGATTCAGATATAATTGTTTCAAAGAAGAAGTTGTGCTGAGAAAGTAAAACACAACTAGGAATTTTACTGGTTTAACTTACATGCATTCCTCTACTAAGGAAGAGAATATGTTTAGAAAATTAATCATATTGTCTGTGGAGTACATATGTATACACATATAATGCTACTGAAAATAGAGCCATCAAACTTATAAGGAATAGTTTTACCATTATTTTGAAAATCTGTGATAGCAGCAATATCTATGCTATCTAAAGAATGGTCTAACTCTTTCAGATCCGTACATTTTTATTCATTGCTAAGTATATAAACTGACTCTTACACAGACTTGATTAAAATGAATTTACAAAACCCAAAAATATTTTTACTACTAAATAATATAGATATGTGTTACAAAATTTCATTTCTTTAATACTAAGATATATAACAATATTTCAGAAGTAGTTTAAGTGAACAGAGGGAAAATGCTTCCTATAGCTGCCTTGCAACCTATTTTTTAATATATCAAATAACAATATAAACAAAATTTACATCGGAAAGATACGTACAATGCAATAGGGAGAGTATAAATTATTTCCTAAATCAAAACATTAAATTTTAGATAAAATAACAAAAATACAGGAAAATATTGTCAAAATGCAACTATTTAATTCTCTAATACCTGGCGTGTAGATGTGCATTATTTTTTACTCTACCTACCTTACTTTAAACATTAATGTGTCATGGAATGAATACTGGTAAAACTAAAACCCCAACTGAAATCAGGTTATATGAAATTAACCAACTGTCAAATTAAAATTCCAATATACGAAAGTTATTTTTATAGCTGAAAAGGGGAACAGTGTAAAATACCTCTTCTCTAATAAGTGAAACTATCAAGAATGTACATCAAAAGATAAATACAATTGGTCCTTTATACACAAAAATGACTAAATTTTAATATCTGTTAGTAAGTAGTGGTGGACAGATAAAAAATCCTGAGATTAAATACAAGGTTGACAGTATGGAGAGAAATGAAGGAAGTATCTTTAAAAGGCCATAAACAAAGTGGTTCTACTTCTTCAACTCACCACCTTCCCACCAAAAACCCAAAAAAATCCAAGGGGAGTAAATTACCTTCTGAAAGTCATTTAAGATACTTTATAATACTTATAAAAATAGTTTTCAGAAAATAAAAATATCTTAGTCTTTTAAAAACTTGTCATTTTTTTTTAACATTAGGGATATAAACCTTGCACATGCTAGGCAAGTATTCTATCACTGAGCTACATCCCAGCCCTAAAGCCTGTCATTTCTAAAAAGACCCAGTTTTCAGTACAAAGAAGTGATTTATGTGATCAGTCACCAGAGATTTTTTTAAATCTAAATTTAAAAAATATTTCTATAATAAAGTAAGATATAACTACAAAAGTACATTTAAGTTTTTGATAAGAAAACTAATGATATAGTAAAACAGAAGTTAAATAGTAAAATGTATAGGCGGATAAAATTCATTAAGTGTATGACTATAAAATTTATTAAGTTTTTAAATACTTAAGAACAATTTCTACTCTTACAAAAAAACTGTATTCACTGGTAAAAGTTATTTTCAGTTTTAACAATCATGAACAACCTCATAGTCTGAGAATAGAGTTTTAAACTTCTATGTATTTAAGTAATATTAAATTATATAATCAAATTCAGGAACATTTATCTTTATAGTTAAATCTTCAATCATCATGTAAGTGTTCAAATTCTTGCTGTGTGAACACTGTAAAACTGCAAATTGATAATGCCATCAAATAAGGAAGAACTAATGGGCTAACAAAAAGCAGAATTTTTTGAACTAACTTGATACTTACCAATAATCCACAGAATAAGAAGATAGTCTATTCTTTCAAGTGCCGGCCCCATTGTATTTTTCTTATCCTCATTGTAGACCAGAGAGTATAGATTTAGTAATAGCAAAAATGTGAAATATGATGCTCCATGAATAATAAATTTCATAAAAGGTGTATGAATGATTCTACCAAGTTGAGATTTGGGAGCTATCAAATAACATAGTGACAAAACTGGCCAAAAAATGCCAACTGTCAAAACAGTCATTATCTTCTTACAGGTGGGCTTACGTCGGTAACCTGACATCTGTCCAAACCAAACAGTGTTCAGGAACTGCTGGCAGTTAGATTGGGAGACAAACTGAAAAGAATATAGATTTTTCTTAAAATACAAAATACAACCTTTAAATACTTAGTAATTGATATTCAAGGTCTTCACACTAGCTTAAAAATAGACTCTATCCATTGAACATAGTTTTTATTCTTACAATTTGTAAGAGTTCATACAGGTTAAGAGCACAGCCTTTAGAGCCTAAATACCTAGATCTAAATCCAGCCTCTGGCACTTACTAAATGACCTTGAGTAAGTTTTTAAACCTCAAATTCCTCAACTGTAATGTTCCTCATAAAATTGTGAAGATTAAGTATAAAGCTCTTAGAATAGTACCTTTTCTTAGTATGCACTATTGTTAAATATTAGCCAAATGAACTGTTTTGTATAAGCCAAATGAACTTATAATAGTATAAGCCTTTATAAGGTGTAATAAAGATTCTTATAATAATATTTATAAAATTTCAAAGTTGATATGTACATTCCATAGAAAGAAACATCATTAACTAGTCTTGAGAAACTGCCAAATTTAGTTGCATGGAATTAAAATATCAAGATAACAAAATGCCTATATGTTAGATCTACTCATGCTCCACAAAAACACTAAGAATCTTCAACAATGTATTAAAAATACTCTTAAATCACCTTAAAACGGAACTTTCATAAGAAAGGGAAATAGTCCCAAATTAGAGGAAAATTCTAGTTCAAGTACAAATTAATTTGGCAAAGTTTACAAAGTTTCATAGGTTACAAATGTCACTGGCAGTATTTTTCCAATATAATGCTCATGTTGTATTCTTAAGTGTCCTGATAATTCTGGGTACAGTAATATGACCAGCTTTGAAATTACACAAATAGATGATCATAATATTACTCAAGTAATCTAAAATAATATTTGGTTAATCTTCTACTTTAAAAAAGATTATGTTATGATAGAAAATAATTTGTAGAATATAACACTGTAATGAAAAGAATCAGAATTTTATTTTTTTTTTTGTGCTTATCAAAAATTTTTCTAAGACAGGCATGATGGTATATGCCGGTAATTACAGCACTCTGGAAGGCTTAGGCATCAGGATTGCAAACTGAAGCCCAATCCGGAAAACTTATATGCAGCAAGACAGTCTGAAAATAAAAAATTTTAAAAAGGCTCGATGTGAAGGCCCTTGGTTCAATCCCCATACCACTACCAAAAGGAAAAAAAAAAAAACCCTTAATACATTATATTTACTTTTGGCAAATTAAATCTTACTTCATTCATTATCCTTCAGCTCAGATTTCAGTGTTCTTAGGGGATCTTAATTTGTTCCTCAAGGTGGAAATTCCTGGGAGATAGTTTTTTTTCCCTATAAACTCCTCTGTTTAGTAGCATCCTGAGCTTTGTGATATCACCTACCCTCCTAATATTAAAGCAAACTCAGGACAGATTACCATCCTTGGTATCCATTAGTATAATAATAATTTAATTAATAGTAATGTTACAGAATATCTGGAAGAGGAATATTTCAGTTATAAATGCTCTAAGTCTTACAACAGACACAGATTTTCAATGCTTCTGTCATCAATCAAGAAGTGGTGGGCAGAGGAGGGGATGAATGTTCTCTACATTTTAATTCTTCAGGCTTGTGACTGCTATAACCACCAGATTCTATAAGTGACGCTATGTGGCTTTGGAAGGTAGGTATTTAGAAGCAATGATTTTTCTACTTCTTCAATGGAAGACTTGCTCTTAAAGGCATGAAGTTACCATGCTATGAAGCCCAAGCTACAGATAGAAACCACATGAAGGTGCTCCAGTCAGTACAAGAGGTTTCTTGGACTACCTCCTTACAGCCTGCCCTGTGATGATCATGCTCCTCCCAGGTTCCAGTTGGGAGTTCTCAGTAGTTCTGCCCTCCATGGACTCACCCACCTAAGCATCCAGTCCACTCAGACATCACTGTTACTAAGTCCTTCGCTGCTGCTCAGACACTGGTTATGTGGGTGAATAAGCTCACAGATGATCCATTTCTACTTACACACATTAGTATTATCTTTTCTTTTTATGCTGTATTAGAACATTGCTGATGTATAAACTTGTTTCTACACTGATCCAAATTCTTGTGGTTAAATATTTTTCCTAATAAATGTTCCATCATGAGCAAGAAACTTAAGAGTACCAGAAAAAGTAAAAGATTTGAAGCCAAAGATCTGGATAAGCACTATACTGTCTATGGAATCCAAAAGTAAACATTTACTGATACAGTAAAGTTCCTGCATCAACTTCCTAAGTCAAAAAGCTATAGTGGGGTCAAATTTTTAACCAAGATAACAAAAAATTCTGCTCTTAGGATGAAAAGTCCTAAACCTTGCCTCCTACTATACATATTTTAGGTCCCATTTTTATAATAACATAAATTTGATAAGCAAATTTTATTTTCGTGTCTGTGTTGATAATGAATCTTATAACTAATGCTTTAAAAGGACCATCTACGGGCTGGAGCTTTAGCTCAGTGGTTAAAGTGCTTGCCTTGCAAGCACAAGGCCCTGAGTTCGATCCCCAGCACCAAAACAAAAACAAAACAAAACAAAAAGGACCATCTGTCAAAATCCAATACTATCTAGTAGATATCATTATCTACATACAAACACCAGTGTTCAGAGCAATATCTCAAAAAAATAAAATTTAAAATGCATACCTTCTTTTTTTCAAGTTCGTGACTCGTGTGTGCATGTGTGTGTGTGTGTGTGTATGTGTGTGTGTGTGTGTGTGTGTGTGTGTGTGTGTGTGTGTGAAGTAGAAATGGATATTTCCCTTAACAGGAAGGGGTGATGTCAGAAGAATCAGACTCAACTTAGTTATACCATGGGTCTCTCTACCTCTGAGTTTCACAATGTATTATAAATATGGAGAAACAGGAAATATATCCAATACTTTATTTTTAAATAGAAGTTAGTAGTAGTAGTAGTAGTTTTGTAGAAAGGGCAATTCATAACCAGATCAATAAAATAAACCTATGTCAGAAAAAACACATTGTAAAGACTTGCTCATGTAGCTACTACTTGTATTTAGCAAAACGTTACCTATGTCAGAAAAAACACATTGTAAAGACTTGCTCATGTAGCTACTACTTGTATTTAGCAAAACGTTAAATCAACAACCATATTATCATAGCTACTATTATTAAAAATAATAGTAACTACCATTTGTTGGATACTTGCTTAATACTAGTAGTCACTGTGGTGAAACCATTAAATACATATTCTTAATTCTTAAAACTAAAGCTCAGACAGATTCAGTAACTTCTTCAGGGCACACAATGCTATGAAGCAGAACTAAGATCTCAACCCAGATAAGGTGCTCCAAAGCCTTTGCTGTCAGCCACTACACCACAGTGAAGGAAAAAAAAAAAATCACAAAAAGCCACTTACCTCCTTTTGGTTATATTTGATAGCAAGTTTTAAACGACTTAAATTCATTCTTTCCTCTAGTAGTCCCCGTTTATCAAGAGGTTCATCACTAGATGTATGGTTTAGGATAACTTCCAATTCACGTGAATTCCGGGCTTGGGCTAGCAAGTCTTTAGCAAACATTTTGCATTGGCGGGCTAGTTCTTCATAATCATTCCTACAAAATGCAGTAGTTTATTATTAGAAATGTCACTTCCATCTTCTCATTAAGCTATAGTCACAGGAAATTTTTTTACTCAACATCATTTTCATTCTGATAGGGCTACGCAAAATCTAGTCTTCTTCTGCTTACAGAAGAAGCATGCAAATTCTCCACAGCTTTGGAGAAAGCTGTGTACATAATTACGTTTCTGTGTTCATACTGATCATCTTAGATAAGCACAATATCCCTATGTATATTGATTTTCCTAGAAATTCTAATAATATTTGCTAACCATTTATTTATTTAACTCATTCACTCTTATTCATTCCTTTTGTATTACTCAAATAAATAATAGCATAAATATTTTAATGCTATTCATCATCACAGAATAATTTTAATGAGAATTTTCAATAGTTTATAATACATTTATGTTCTTCTAATATTAAAAATATTCAAATTTAAAATGCTCACTGGAATGAAATTCAAGTTAAAGATACTGAAATGTACCTACTAAAAAAACCTTTAGAATTATTGTTCTGAATCTTACTAAGCTTTTTGAATTGCTTATTAATGGTAGATACAACAGTACGTGAGAAATGAAGATATTTTAGTGCATAGTTCCTTTGTAAAGTATCAGTTACATTAAATTTATGTCTAAATTTAGTAACAACTTAAAAATTAGATGAGAAAGAAACAACAATACTATGGACATGAGGTTGGACCTCAGAAACTAATTTTTTATTTAGTTCTTTTCCTCCAAGAGAAAGAAAGGACAAATAGGAAGACTTTCCATTGGTTAGTCTTTCTATACAGTGGAGTTTTCTATAAAATTCTAACTCAAAAAATAAAAACTTCTTTTCCTTATAAGCTAACATTTCTCTCATTCACTCTTTGTATTTACTATGTAACCTGAGAATACATAGTTGGATTTCTTCAAATGAAATACTCTCTGCCTCTTGGTTTAAGAATCTAATTGCAGACAGGAACATTCATCGAAAGTATATTATTACACAAATATCTTTAAAAATTTGATAGATCACTAGATTCAAAGGTAAAATTAAAACATTTTATTAATCTAATTCAGTTAATCTCTAATAGATTATTGGAAGACAAGTGACTATATCATTTAGAAGGAAATACAGTCGACTAGAAGCAAGGAGTTCTACATTCTAATTATAACTTTACTTCTACCTCTGGTTTCAACTCTTTTCCTAATTAGATGTTTATATTAGTGGAACATCTAGCCTTACAGATCTCTCTTCTCTGTCTATAAAAACACTGAAGTAAATAAGTTCTATGGTCACTTCCAATTCTAAATTAATTATTCTACGACTGTAATATAATCATAGCAGTTGCTTCAAATCCTTTTTTGGAATGAATTCTATTTTATATGGCGCTATCATTTGGATCAAAAATGTCTACCAAATGGCTGATATGTTCAGAGGTAGGACTTTTGAAAAGTGACGAAATCATGGAGTACTAGGCTCATCAATGACTAATCCACTGATGAGTTCACAGCTGAATATGCTATTAGGAGGTGGGGTCTAGTTGGAGGAGCTGGGTCACTAAGCCTATGATTTGGAAGAATATATCTTTTCTGCTTTATGGCTGCCACAAAGTGAGCAGCTTTCCACTCTGTCGCCATAATATTTCTGCACTGGAGCCAAATGATCATGGACTGAAACCTCAAACTGAGTGAAAACAAACTTTGTTTCTCTGTACTTGGAGACAGAAAACTAACACATATAGTACTCGAATTATGAAACTATACCAGGAAATGTTTCATATCTAAACAGATTACTTTATAGCCTCATGCTAATAAAAATAGCAAAAAGTTACCTTTTAACGATGTCTAATGAATTCATCAAAATAAAGTACATATTTTGTGTCACATCAAGTTTAAAGTATACTTAATGATCTAAATTAAAGCAATTCTAAACTTGAAAACTTATGAACAGGTATCTTTTATGTATAAGTCTCTTCAATTCAGAACTATCAAAAACACACTATGTACTACTGCAGCTATGGCTACAGAAAATTACAACTAACTTTCTTTCTTTCCTTCTTTCTTTCTTTCTTTCTTTCTTTCTTTCTTTCTTTCTTTCTTTCTTTCTTCCTTCCTTCCTTCCTTCCTTTCTGCCATGCCTCCCTCCCTTGCTCTTTCTTTCTTTCCTCTCCCTTTGGTAATAGGGATTAAATCCAGGGCCTTTCCACTAAGCTACATCTCCTGCCCAGTTTTTAATTTATTTCAAGACCAAGGTCTCACTAAATCACTAAATTGCTCAGGCTGGGCTCAAACTAGTGATCTTCCTGCCTCAGCATCCTAGAGTGCTGGGATTATAGGCATGAGTCATCATGCCTAGTTGAAAACGGCAAGTTTCTTACCATCCTTCCAATAAGTGGAAGTTTGAACCTTCTGATATAGTCAAGTCACTAGAGGAGTTCTATAAAAGACACAGGGCTCCAGGAGAAGCTGGATTTAGGTAGAGAGACCTGTGGAAGAATTGCTGGGAAGAAACCTTAACTGCTCTTTCTTCAGAGAGCACCATGGATACTCTGCCATAAAGCAAAAATTTTAAAGCTTCCTCAGGGATTTAAAACTGGCTAATGAGTGGCAGAAGGCAGATGGAAAAAAATGACCTAAATAGCACCAGGTTCTGTTTCTGTGAAGGAGAAGGAAAATCCCAAATAAGTGACAACAAGGTGCAGTTATCTTGGATCAAATGTAAGTAAATGTAAATAAATGCAAATTATAATTCAGCTTTTGGAGAAATTCAAGATCAATAAGATTCTGAATTAAAAGACATTATACCATTTACAATTTCCATTTATTCCCACCTGAATTCCACCTCCACAAGGCTTAGTTCTTTTAAATCAGCACTAAGTTCAAATGCTCTCAGAATTGGATCCTCCTCTGTTAACATTATTAGAGCTGGACTGGCCAAACATCGATATATATCAAGACGAAACCTGTGATAAAATTTGATTCCATAATGTAAAAAACCTTATTATACAAATATAATTCGAGTTTTAACCTATGATTTTTATAAAGTATTACAAAATTTACAAGTATATAAATAACTATAAATGTTTATTATAAGATAAACTCCACAAAAAGAGAAAGATGGAAAATTAAATATCTGAGATACAAATATTAAAAAACAGTATCTGTTGCTTTTTTTTTGCTTTTTTATTTTATTTTATTTTAATGGTACATTTTCGATGTACATATTGATAACATTCATCATTGGGGATTTGTACCTGTACATGATATACCTTGTTGCTTCTTTTTTTCCCATTCCCCTCCCTTCACCCCCTCCTCCCTCCCTATTTACAAAAGCTTTGTTTCCATTTTTTCCTTCCATTTCTTATTTCTCTTGTCCCTCTGTTCCTTTCCCCCTCCCTTGTTCCCTTTCCCATTTGGACATTTCCTTCCCTTTCCCAATATAATACATGTTAGTCTTTATTTACACTTCAATTTCTCACACCAGAGAAACTACACGGTATTTAAGCATGTGTGTCCTATTTATTTCACTTAGGAGTATGGTCTCAAGATGCATCCATTTACCTAGGAATAGTATCTGTTGCTTTTAAGAAAATTATTTTACTGTCTCTGCTAATAGATTCAAATGTTTGTATTGTTCAAAAGTTTGTATTGTTCAAATCTCATTAACCTTCTATCCTAAACTAATATAATTTTAAACAAGATAGGCTAATAATGGATAAATATTTGGTATAATATGGTTTGGATGATTATTAAATTTTTCCTCTCCCAGCAATAAAACTTCTTTAGTATGTCATATATATTTCAATCACATGACTCATTAAGCTAGGTTATGATTTTCAAAGATGTTTCAAATCCCAAGAGTGAAATTATTCCTTTATACATAAATTCCAGCTAACAGAAAATGGTCCCCTTACCCTCTGTAAATTAACAAATTTTCATATTTTAACCCTTAAATAGGAAACAAACGATAAAACTAATAATTATTCACTTATAAATATATAAATATAATTCTTAATTATAACTTTGGCATATATTATACAATGCATATTGTTTTTAAACTATAAATTTAATACATACTTGTTTCTTCTTAAGTAAGCAATTTAGAAACATGACATTTGCCAATCCTCCTCTTCCCACTAACTCTATACTTCAAAGACAATCTGCAGAGAACTGTGCGTATCCTTTCTGACACTTTCTATATATACACAAACATAATCAAACATAATACAAAAAAAATTTACAACATTGTTTCCTACAACTGGCTGATTTTTTGATTTGATAGAGATCCACTGAGTTTCCATTAATGAACATTTGGATTACTTTCATTATTAAAATGCAGTGATTAATATTCTTTCTTTTCCAATATCCTCTGAACACTCAAATTGCTGGGCAGAACGGCGCGCGTGCTTTAAGTTCTGATCTTTGTTTCCAAAGCAACACTCGGGACAGCTCGGTCGCCCGCATCTTCACTGACGCTGGACACCAACAAGTTCTAAAAGTTTTGCCAACTTAGCACAAAATGGAATTTTATATTTGATTTATCCTGAATTTAGAAGCCTTTAGAAGCCTGAGCATTCTTTTGTTATACTACTTATATTCCTTTTGCATTTTTCCTCCAAGTGACTATTTTTTTTTAATTAATTTGTACATTTCTTTATATATCAAAGAAATTCACCCTCTGTCTAATCCAAGGTGATTCAAATACTTTCCCCCAGTTTGTTGTTTTCTTTACTATGTTTATATTAAGTTTTTACTTAATATGGAAATTTAAAATACTTATTTGGCCAAATTTACTGATACAGTAAATTCTCTATTTAGTTTATAGGTTTAATGTCTTATATTTAGAAGCAAAGTAATCCATAGTCCCAGCTGCTCAGGAGGCTGAGTCAGGAGGATTGCTTTAGCTCAGCAGTTCAAGGCCAGCCTGGACAACAGAGGGAGACCCTCATATCAAAAAGAAAAGTAAAATATTCTATGTAATGCATTTTAAGAGAAGAATACTGTTGAAATCCAGTTATGATCTAGCTCTTCAATTAATAAGCATAATTATGTGTACATTAAGGATTTCTGCAGGGGTATTTGCCTGTACTACCACTATCAAAAGCCAAAAAAAAGCGAGGCACAGTGGTACATACCTATAATCCCTGCTACTGAGAGAACGAGGCAAGAGGACTGCAAGTTCAACACTAGCCTGGGTAAATTAGCAAAGCCCTGTCTCAAAGTAAAATAAAAAGGACTGCGATATAGCTCAATGGTAAAGTATTTGCCTAGTATGCATGAGGCCCTGGATTCAATCCCTAGCATCATATACATACATACATATATACATACATACATAAAATATAAACTGAGAAAATACACATAAACACAAAACTTATCCTTTTGTTTCCATCAATATGTCTAGTACATTAATTTTATCAGATCATTTCTAAAATAGATTTTTATATTAACCTATTTTACCATGCCTACTAACACACTAGATATCCTAACAGATTAATGGCAAAATGTATAGGAATCATAACTTTCGAAAATAATGGAAAGAAAATTTAACAACCATTGTGTGGAACACAATCTGATAAATAATGAAGCTGCTTACTTTATAAAATCTAACAGTATTTGCCAGTAATATGCTATTTTTATCACAGTAGCTTTATAATATAATTTCAGATCAGGGATTTTGATGCCTCCTGCTTTGCCTTTGTTGCCTAGAATTGCTTTTGCTATTCTAGGTCTCTTTTGGTTCCAAATGAATATTAGGACTATTTTCTCTAATTCTGTGAAGTATGTTATTGGTACTTTGATTGAGATTGTATTAAATGTGTATAACAATTTTGGAAGTATGGCCATTTTCACTATATTGGTTCTTCCTACCCAAGAAAAGGAGGTATCTTAGTTTTCAATTTATATGTCTTTTACTTCCTTCAGTAGATTGATCCCTTGGTACTTCATTTTTTTGGGTGCTACTGTGAAAGGTATTGTTTCCCTAATTTCTCTTTCAGTGAGTTTGTTATTTGTGTACTGGAATGCTATTGATTTCTGAGTACTGACTTTGTATCCAGCTACAATGCTGAATTTGGTTATCAAATCTGGAAGTCTTCTGGTGGAGTTTTTGGGGTCTTCTATGTAGAGAATCACGTCATCCACAAATAATGATAATTTAATTTCTCCCTTTCCTATCCTTATTCCTTTTATTTCTTTCTCTTGTCTAAATGCTCTGGCTAATGTTTCCAGAACTATATTGAATAAGAGTGGTAATAATGACATTCTTGTCTTGTTCCTGAGTTTAGACTGAAAGCTTTCAATTTTTCTCTATTTAGTATGATGTTGGCTGTTGGTTTGTCACAGATGGCTTTTATCAGATTGAGATAAAGACCATCAATTCCAATTTCCTGCAGGATTTTTATCATGAATGGTGTTGGACTTTGACGAATGCTTTTCTGTGTCTATTGAGATGATCATATGGCTTTTGTCCTTGGCTCTGTTAACATGGTGTATTGCATCTATTGATTTGTGAATGTTGAACCATCCCTGCATCCCTGGAATGATGGCCATACTGTATAATCTTCTTGATGATTAGCTGCATTCTGTTTACCAGCATCTTATTGAGGATTTTTTCAGCTATGTTTGTTAAGGAGGTTGGCCTATAGTTCTCTTTCTTGGTTGGATCTTTCTTTGGTTTTGGTATCAGGGTAATGCTTGCTTCCAGGAATGAATTTTGGAGTATTGCTTCCCTTTCAATTTCATTAAAGAGTTTGAGGAGTAGTGGCATTAGGATCAATGGAACAGATTAGAAGATGCAGAAACAACTCCAAACACACTCAGCCATCTTATCTTTAATAAAGGAGTCAAACACCTTCACTTTAATAGGAAGACAGCCTCTTTAATAAATGGTGTGGAAAAACTGGCTTTTCATATACCAAAGGTTAAAACTAGACCCTTATCTTTCACCATGCACTAACCTAAAATCAAAATGGATCAAAGATCTAAATATTAAAACAGAAACGCTAAATCTGCTGGAAGATAGAATAGATAGAACTCTTAAAGACATAGGGGTAAGCAAAGGTTTTATGAATGAAACCCCAATTGCCCAGGAAAATCACAAAGAATTAGCAACTGGGATCTCATATTAAAAAGCTTTTGGTAAAAATTAAAAAAAAAAAATAAGCTTTTGCACAGCAAAAGAAACCACCAACAGAGTGAAGAGACAATCTTCAGAGTGAGAAAAAATTTTTGCCAGCTGTTCCTCAGACAAAGGACTAATAACTAGAATATATAAGGAACTAAAAAAAATCAGACCCCCAAAATTTAAAGACCCAATCCAAAAATGGGCAGCTGAAATGAATAGACACTTCTCAGACGGAGTAAAAACAGTAAATGAAAAAATGTTCAACATCACTGGTCATTCAAGAGATGTCAATTAAAACAATGCTGAGATTCCATCTCACTCCAAAAAGAATGGCTATTATCAAGAAGTCAGCAAATAACAAATGCTGGTGGGGCTGTGGGCAAAACAGAACCTTTCTCCACTGTTGGTGGAAATATTGGCCGATGCAATCACTGTGGAAATCAGTGTGGAGATTCCTCAAAAAACTAGGACTAGAGGTTCCATTTGACCCAGCTATTCTCCTTCATGGTATCTGTTTGAAAGAATTAAAAGCATCATACCACAGCGACATATGCAATCCATGTTTATAGTGGCACAGTTTGTAATAGCTAAGTCTTGGAAACAGCCCAAATGCCCCTAAACCAATGAATAGATAAAAGCAGATGTGGCTTTGCTGGGTGTGGTGGTGCACACCTGTAGTTACAGCACTCAGGAGGCTGAGGCAGGAGGATTGCCAAAAGTTTGAGGCCAGCCTGGGCTCCACAGTGAGTTCAAAGCCAGCCTGCACTACACAGTGAGAGTCTGTCTCAAAAAACAAAAAACGAACAAAGAAACAAACAAAAAAGATGTGGTTTTTTAATACACTAGAGTGATACTCTGCCATAAAGAAGGATAAGCTGGAAACATTTCTAGGTAACTGGACGCACCTTGAGACCATTCTCTTAAGTGAAATAAATCAGACATACATGTTTAAATACTGTATTGCTTCTCTGGTGTGAGAAACCAAAAACGTAAGTAAGGACCAAAATGTATAATATATATTGGGGAAAGGGAAGAAACTGTTCAAGTGGGAAGGGGAACAAGGGAGGGAGAGGAGGAAAGGAAGGGTGGGACAAGAAAGAAAAGTGAATAGAAGGAAAAAAAAATGGAAACAAAGCTATTGTAAATAAGGCCGGTAGGGAGGGGAGGAGAATGGGGAAAAAAGTAGAAGCGAGATATATCATGTACAGGTACAAATTCCCTAGGGGTTGCAGATTTAGCTCAAGTGGTAGAACACCTGCCTAGCAAGCATAAGGCCTTGAATTCGATCCCCAGTACCTCCCCAAAAAAGCCAAAAAAAAAAAAAAATAAAAACAAAAAACAAATTCCCTATGATGAATGTTATTATATATCTCTAAAATGTACCACTAAATTTTTTTTAAATTTTTAATAGATATTTATTTTATTACAGTCTTAGAGACTAGATGGTCAAAATCAAGCTGTCAGCAGGGCTATCTTCTCTCTGAAGAATTTAAGGGAGGATCCTTCTTTATCTCTTACTAGCTTTTGATGATTTCTTGCAAACCTTCGCTTATAGACATATCACTCTGATCTCTGTCTCATCCACAGCATTCTCCCCACCTCCCCCATTGTGTGTCTGTGTCTAAGTTTCCCTCTTCCTATAAGGATAAAAATCTTGGGACTAGGGATTTAGCTCAGTGGTTACAGTGCTTATCTAGCAAGCACAAGGCCCCGAGTTCGATCCCTGGCACCCCCAAAAAAAAATCTTTGGTTAAAGGCCTGCTCTAATTCAGTATGGTCTCAACTTGATTACATTTGCAAAGACCCTATTTGTAAATTAAGGTTATATTTATAGTGATGGGAGTTATGATTTTGTTCTATTTCATGGAGTACATAATTGAATATAAAGCAATATCCATGGTAACAGAAGCTGCAAAAAGAGATGTCATCACTATGAGAGAAGATTTGGAGTAAGAATAGAACTGACAATAATACCTTGGAAATATCTCAGCATTGAAATGAAAATAATGAATGATATGCTGACTAATACAGAAAAATCAGTTGTGTTCTGGAAAGCAAGAGAAGGCTATGTATTTTAAAGAAGACAGCTGACAAACAGGTTAAAAGACTTCAGTGTTCAAATAACATGTATGCTGGAAACAGACCATTGTATCTCCGACTAACTATGGGAAACAAGTTTAGAGAAAAAGAGGTAATTTAAGAAGATACTAAATTCATTAGCGATTATGATGGTTGCCTGAACTAGGGGACTGGCAGTGGAAGGAAAGAAGAATAGACAAGGTATTGAGGTATAATCAAAAGAACTAGTTTTGAATTGGACCCAAATACAAGGAATAAAGAATGTCTTCTAGGCTTTTTCTTCATAAACAGTATGACTGGGTTGGTATTTATTGCTGCAACATAGTAGGTCCATGGAGAGATGATGATTTCAGTTTTAAGCATGACTAGTGCTATGTCTGTGGTATTTTCTAATGGAGGGGTGTAGTGTGCTAACAAATATGAGTATTGGAGACTTAGAAGATGATTGGGTCCAAATGTAGACATTTGAAGAGAGGTGATAATTGAAACCATGAATATGTGTGACACTAACCAGAGAGAAAATATGCAGATTTATCTGAAACTACCCCTGATGTACACGGAGGAATAGAAGAAGTAGCTAGAGATGCAAAGTTGGAGAATGTTGTGCCAAGATGAGAGGTGATGTCAGGTGGACAGGGTTGTACATGGCATTAAAGGCTGCATAGGCATCAGTTTGAAGGACAGAGAGGAATCTGTAAATTTTCTTTTTTTACAAATAAATATGTATTTTCATGTACACATGTGTTCGTATTTTCAATCTGATGCAGTAAAGAGAGTGAATGCAAGATTTAATATTGTTACCAGTTTATAAGGCTCTTTTAAATCATTTCACTAGAACGAAGAGAAACATGGTATAAGTGAAAGTGACCAGACAGTAAAGATCATTAATATAAATGAAATTGACTGAAGAATTTATGATATTTAACATCTCATGAGGAAAATCCCGCAGAGAGAGAGAGAGTTCAAAGATAGAGGGGAGCTGGGGATTTAGCACAGGGGTAGAGCACTTGCCTAGCAAGCATAAGACCCTGAGTTCAATCCCCAGGACCAAAAAAAAAAAAAAAGACAGAGGAGAGAAAAGCACAATTGAGCAAAATTATCCCAAAAGGGATAGTGTTGGCTTTAAATGAAGAAATGTTCACCTTTTCCATTGCATCATGAAATAAAAAAGAATGAATGATCTTAAGTGGAAATTGATGAGAAAATTGTTATTCAACTAAGAATAATATTCCAAAGTAAAAAGGGGAGCATAAAATAATGTGAAGGCATTTGCTACCTAACTTTCAAATGCTATTTTAATGTCACTTTTAAGGAACATGTTGATTGTATTGCCTTTGACTTTTTTTTTTCTTTTCTTTTCTTTTCCTTTCTCTTTTCTTTTTGGGCATTTTGTGTTGTTAGTTTCAATCCAGAAAAATCTTTTATGTGTTCTACCAAACTTTCATCAGAACACTTCCCACAGCTCAGTAGTGTCATCTGAAAGACTTTACCCCCGCCACCCTGCAAGAGACCAGACAGCTCTCTCAGAGGCCATAAAAACTGAGGCTCACAGTTTCTGCCAACAGGACTGAGATTAAAAGACTGACATCTAGTTTCTGTATCATGATTTGTACACTCAGATATTTTACTAAATAAGATCTCTTTTTTGGTAATCTAATACAAATCAAATTGAACAAATGATATTTTCTACGGTTCCTCTGAACTGCAGTATAATTTCCCCATAAATATCTCAGAGTAAAAAAAAAAATTCAATAGTAAATTACAAAATCTATCATCTACTTTAAAAAATCTGCCATTCTATCATTTGATATTCAAAATACCATAAAAAATAATGGTAGTATGACGAGGTCAGTGATATCTTTCCACAAAGAAAACAAAGGCATAAAACTAGTCAGCTGTCCAAAAACAATCAACCATTTTAGGCCACTGGAAACTGTCCACTTAGAATTGCTGATTGTTGAAAAACTGCCAAAGTTACAGGCAAGAGTGGCTGGAATCTGTGCCTTTCCTAGAGCTACGTCCATTACCCTTGCCTCCAATTCAGTCAATGAGATCTATAGTTTTACCGCTTTACTGTTGGTGAACCTGTATCTTTGGGACAAAAAGGCAAAATCAGTTCATAGGGCAGTAAAAAATTATAACCATGTTGGCTAAAAGTGGCGGGCTTGGCAAAAATGGATAGGGAAATTTTGCGGCTTTGTAAGGCTGAGGTTGCAATCCAAGTTGAGGCAAACAGCAGACCAATAAGCAATTAATTTAACGGGATAATCCTTGAAAAGAGAAAGCCATAGGTGGATTTAGATAAGATCGCCACAAATCCCTGGCTGACTAGAAAATAACACATATGTGGGGGACACATAGCTTGGTAAAAAGAAAAAGGCAAGGAAGTGTTGAGAAATGGCTATAAGTTTGAATGCATTCCCAAACTAACCCAATCTTAACAATAACTTCAGTTCTGACTACTAGAACCCAGAATTGTGAAAAAATACATTTCTATTCTACCTTGTTATGATAGCCCTAGCAAACTATTAGAAGGTTCAATAACTACAAACTTGAAGAATTAGTGAACTTGAAGATCTATCAATATGAATTCTGCAAGGTGAAAAATAGAATTGGGGAAAATGAATAGAGACTCAGAGATATGTAGGACACCAACTAAGTACACCAACATATAACAGAAATATAAGGGGAAAAGAAAAAGGAGAAGGAAAACTATTTGAAGAAATAAGCACTAAATGTTCTAGTTTTATAAAAAACAGTAACAAGCAACATATCCAGAAATCTTAACAAACTCTAAGTAGAATGAATGCAGAGACTCAGCAACATAAACATTATAGTAGAAAAGCTGACACTCAAAGACAAAGAGAAAATCTTGAAATGAACAAGAAAAAAATAGCATGTCACTTAAGAGAGAACTCAAATAATATCAACTGACTTCTTGGTAAAATCCGTGAATTCAGAAGTCAGTAGAATACCATGTTCTAGGTTCTCAAAGGCAAAAAAAGAAAAAAGAAAAAAAAAGGTCAACCAGAAAGCCTACATCAACCAAAGCTAACGTTCAACAATAAAGGAGGAAAAATATAAAACTCTCTCTTCTGGAAAAATATAAAACTTCACCAGCTAAACAAAAACAAACACAGATGTATTGCTAGCAGACTCACTTTAGTATAAAGTTCGTCACACAGGAAGCAAGTGATCCAATGAACAGCAGCAAAAGTAATTATGTAATTACAGAGGATACCACCAACACCATAAATGTACATTTTCTCCTTTTGTCTCATAACTGAAAACAATTATATAAAGTAATATGAATATAATGGACTATAATGTTTGGCCTGCAACATACAGAAATGTAATCTAGCTGTAATATATTTGCCAGTAACAGCACAAAGTAGAAGAGTGAGGCTAATGCTGTAATGAACTAAGGAAATGACCAGAATTAATAAAGTAATAATGACAAAGCATTGCTGGGTTTATAAAATTACTAGAAATAATATGCACAAACAATACAACACAGGAAAAAGAAAATATAGGAAATATATATTATTGGAATTAAGTTAGTATAAATCTGAAGTAGATTTTACAATTATACTATATGGTAACTCCTAAAGAAATCAGTAAAAAAAAATCCTCAAGGGCTAGTATGACGCTCATTGATACACCACATGCTTAGCATGTGCAAGAACCTGTGTTCAATTCCTAGTACCCCCCCAAAACAGAAAAAAACCTCTAAAAATACAGTAAAAAAATTCCTTAATGAAAATAAAGCACTATATTAGAAAATATATGTGATGTCAAAAAATTCCTACTGGAGGAATTCAGAAAGAAAAGAGACATCTCTCTCTCTCTCTCTCAACACACACACACACACACACACACACACACACACACACAGATAAACAGAAAAAAACCCTAAAATGACAGATATAAATTTAACTATCAAAAAGTCTGTGAATGGTTTAAACAACCCACTCAAAAGGCAGAGGTTGTCAGACTAGATTTGTAGGAAATGTTTCAATTGCATATTGTCCACAAGAGACAAACTTTAGAATCAAAGAGATAAATAAATAGAAGGTAAAGGCCTGGAAAAAAGAGATACCATGCAAACAATAACCACAAGAAAACTTGAGGGGCTATACTGATTTCAGACTAATTAAAATAAGAAGAAATGTTACACAGATAAAGAAGGATAAATGATAATGATTAAAGGGGTCAATTCATCAGGCAGATATAGTAATTCTAAACATCTATGCAGGTAACAATAGAATATTAAAATAGATGAAGTAAAAATTGAAAGAAATGAAATAATCTTTATGATTGAATAATATTTCATTATATATTATACTGTATTATCATTACTCATTCATTTGTTGATGGGCATATAGGCTGTTTCCAGAGCTTAGCTATCGTGAATTGCACTGCTATAAACATGGGTATACATGTATCATCAAATAAAAAGCAACATTTGGAGAATTTAGTACCCTACTTTCAATAATGAGTAGAACAACTAGACAAGAAGAAAACAGAACACTTAAAAACATTATAAACCAACTAGATGTAACATTTTATCTGAGTAAGCCTTCCATCACCTGAACAAAATACCTGAGATAATATATGAACAGAAAAGTTTTACTTTGTATCACAGTTTTGGGATTCCAATTCAAGATTAAGCAGACCTACTATCTTGGGCTCTAGTGGAGGTGCCAGATGGCAATAACCAGGAGCAGTGGCAGAACAAACTGTTCACTTCAAGAAGCAGGAAGCAAAGAGAACAACAAGACTGGAATCACATAATACCTTTCAAGGTCATGTCTCCAATGACCTAAGAACGTTCCACAAGGCCCTACCTGTTAAAGGCCTCATGACCTCCCAATAGCAGCACCTTGGGGCCCAAGCCTTAAAAACACAGATTTTCAAGGAATATTCAACTTCCAAC
Source organism: Hystrix cristata (assembly GCA_004026905.1). Classification (NCBI taxonomy): domain Eukaryota; kingdom Metazoa; phylum Chordata; class Mammalia; order Rodentia; family Hystricidae; genus Hystrix; species Hystrix cristata. The sequence continues at coordinate 41,552 of PVJO010008142.1, read as the reverse complement.
TGATAGCACTAGACAGATTATTCATTCTCTCTAGTGCACATGGAACATTCTATGGGATAGACCATATGCTAATCCACAGGGGAAAAAAACTCAAAAAAATTTAGAAGAATAGAAAAAATAGTGTATTCTTCAACCATATCAGAATGAAATTAGAAATCATTAATGAAGAAATTTATGGGAAATCCATAAACATGTGCAAATTAAATCCACTATTACATAACCAACAGGTCAAAGACACAAAAAAGGAAATCAGAAAATACTTTAAGAAGAACAAAAATGAAAACATAATATATGCAAAATTGTATTTTAAATTATTAAAATTCAGCATAAACAGTGCTTAGAAGGAAATTTATACCTGTAAATGCCTATACTAAGAAAGAAGAAGCCAGATGTGGTACACACTTGTAATCACAGCACTCTGGGAGCCTGAGGCAGTAGGACTGCAAATTTGAGCCCAGCCGGAGTGACTTAGCAAGACCCTGTCTCAAAAAACAAAGAGGGCTGGGGATATAGGTCAATGCAAAGACCCTGGGTTCAATCCCCAATATAAAAAATGGGGGAGCTCTCAAATCATTAACATAACTTTCTGCTAAAACAATAGAAAAATAAGAGGTATGAGATTCTTCATGAGATAAGGAAAATGTTCTGACTGTGACAATGAATGCATATGCCTAAAGTACACCAAAAACTATTCTATCCTATCCTATTCAGTTTTGGTACTGGGTACTGAACTGGGCCTTTGCACTGAGCTACAGATCCAGCTGTTTTTTTGTTTGTTTTCTGAAACAGGGTCTTGTTAAATTGCCCCAGTGAGTTATAAACTTGAGATCCTCCTAACTCAGTCTGCCAAAGTACAAGAATTATAGGCATGAACCACTGGGCCCAGTAATCATATACCTGAATTAATTGTGTGGTATGTGAATTATATCTCAAAAAAGTTCAATTAAAAAATGTAAAAAAAGCTCAAAAAGTGGAAGTAAACTAAAGATTTTCTCCAATAAACAAATGCAAAGAGAATTTTTAGATAGGAGACTTGCCCTACAACAAATGCTAAAGATGAATGGAAATGGTAGCCAATGGTAAATGAGATCCATAGGAAGAAATGAAAGCCAGAAATAGTAATTAAATAAATATAAAAGGCTGTATGTAATAATTTTTCTTTCCTTTCATCCTTTCAGAAGCATAAGACTGCTTAAAGCAGTACTTACAACACTGCACTGTTGTGTTTACAACACATTTAGATATATATATACATAAATTATAGCGGTTGGTATATTTTGAATCAGTATTAAACTAATAGAGTGTACTACATTAAAGGTGCATATTATGATCTCTAAAATAAATTTAAAAGTCAAAAAAATACTAGAAATGAAAGAGAAATTAAGGAAACCAGTTTTCACAATAGCAACAAAAAAAAGAAATACTTAGGAATCAATCTAACAAAGAAAGTAAAAGACCTACACCCTGAAAAACACAGTACTCTGAAAAAGGAGATCGAAGAGGATACCATAAAATGTAAAGATATCCCTTGCTCTTGGGTAGGAAGAGCCAATATAGTGAAAAAGGACACACTTTCAAAATTGTTATACAGATTTAATGCAATCCCGATTAAAATACCAATAGCATACCTCACAGAATTAGAGAAAACAATCTTAAAATTCATTTGGAATCAGAAGACACCTAGAATAGCAAAAACAGTACTGGGCAACAAAGGCAAAGCAGGGGGCTAATGTGAATCTTCTGAGTATGTTTAAGGTAGGCTAGGCCAAGCCCTAATGTCTGGTAGGTGTGGTGTATTAAATGCATCTTGATTTTGTAATATTTTTAATTTACACTGGGCTTAGTGGGATATAACCCCAACAAATGGAAGAGCATTTGTATGTACTGTTTTTCCCTATACATTCATACCTATGATAAAATTTAATTTACACATTTGGCATAGTAAGAGAGAAACAACAATATATAGAAATATATAACTGCACACTACAATAAATAACTATACACTGAAATAAATAGAAAAACATAACTCTGTACTATAATAAAAGTTATTTAAAACTTCTGAATTGTTTCTGGAATTTTCCATTTAATGTTTCCAGATGATGGTTTACTGTAAATAACTGAAATCATGGAAAGAAAAACCATAAATAAGGATAGACTTGTTATTTGCAAAAGACATATCTGACAAGAGATTTATATAAAGTATACACAGAATTCTTAAAATTCAACAATAAGAACATAAATGACTCAATTTGATAATAGTAAAAAGAAGCCCAGTATAATGGTGCATGCCTGTAATCCCACTATTCAAGATTATAAGGAAATTGCAAATTAAAATGATATACAAATACACACCAATTAGAATGATTAAAATCTAAAATACTGCAATACCAAATGCTGGCTGAGAATGCACAGCAGCAGAACTTTCATCCATCACTGAAAATGCTAAATACTACTGCCACTATAGAAAAGAGTTTGGTAGTGTCTTAAAAAATAAACAGACTCTTGACTCTATGACCCAATAATCACATATTTTGGTATCTACCTAAATGAGGTAAAAATTTATTCCCATACAAAAACCTGTAGATGAATGAATGCAGCAGTTCCATTCATAAGTGTCAACATTTAAAAGTTATAAAGATGTCCTTCAACAAGGAAACAGATAAACTGTAGTATATGCAAACAATAGGAAATCATTTAGCACTAAGAAGAAATGTGCTATTAAGCCATGAAAAGACCTGAAGGAAACTTAAATGCACATTACTGAGTGAAACTAGCTAATCTGAAAAGGCTGCGTGCTGCTCAATTTTAATTATATGACATTATGGAAAAGGTATAACTATGGAGACAGTTTTAAAAAAGCAGCATTTATTGGTAGGGATTTGGGAGAATAAACGAATGAATAGATATAACACAGAGGATTTTTAGAGTAGTGAAATTATTCCCTACATTGTAATGGTAGCTGCATATCCTTAAATGTTTGCCAAAACCAAGAGAATGTATAGCTAATTAAGAGTATACCCTAGGGGTTGGGATTTAGCTCAACTGGTAGAGCGCTTGCCTAGCAAGCACAAGGCCCTAAGTTTGATCCCCAGTATCCAAAAAAAAAGAAAAAAAAGAAAAAAAGAGAAAACCCTAATATAAACACAGACTTTGAGTGATCATGATATACCTACCAATATTGGGTTTCATTTATTATAACAAATATATCACACCAGTAGGGGACATTGATGGTGGGTAATATTTCAAAGGGGTGGGGTAGAATATGAGAACTCTGCACTTTCTGTATTTTTTTGTGTGAAATTTGTTAAAACTGTCCTAAAAAATTAAATTTATAATTTAAAAAAATTCCTCACAAGTCAAAGAAAAACAATCAAATGGAAAATAGAAAGTATCATGAACATACTTATATTAGAAAGGAAGCAAGATCTAGAAAAAAATAAGCCAAGGTTCTAATTTAAGAAGCTAGAAAAAGAAGAATAAATCAAACCCATAGTAAATAAAAAGAAGAGTCCATGCAGAAGCAGTAATGTGGGAAAAAAACAGAGAACATGAATGAATCAACATTGTCTCTTAGGAAAGATCAAGAAAATTGATAAGCTTACGGTTAGATCAGAGCTTAGCAGACATTGCATGTAACAGACCAGATAATCAATAACTTAAGCTTTAAGGGCCACACTGTTTATATGGCAACTGCTCAACTATTGTTACACCATGATAACAACAACAGACAACACAAAAATCAACAGGTATAGGTATATTTCAACAAAATGTTATTTATAAAAGCAATGGCACTCTGGATTTCGGTATGGTATCACAGTTTGATAAACACTGAGCAAGATGAATAACTTAATGAAAGAAGACAGGAAACGTGAATGGAACCTGTATGGGCAGCAACTGGGAGAGGGAATTTCTAATATGTTACGGCAGTCATTGATAAAAACCAGTCTCTGACTTTTAGCCTAACACTGCAGTTAAGAGTCACATTTCTAGTCACTTGGAATATTAACCACATGGAGCAGAGAGAGAATGACAATCTACTAATAATCACTGACTCTAGAGAGAAGAGAATTTGGATTGGTCAAGAGATATCTGTTCAATATTAAAGCAAGAGTATTTACAAAAAAATTAAGAATTTATTCATATATTCTTGTGTAACTGAATACTTTTTGTAAAGAAAAGAACAAATGCTGGAAGCACAGTTCCCATATATGTAAGGCATGTATGAAGATTATTTTGTCTTTGAAAAATACTTATTGTATAATCCAATTTGAGTATAAGATCCAACATGAACATATCAATTTAAAGTTTTATAAGAAAAAACAGTATGTTCCATTAGAGAGACTGGAAATGGGGAAATATCATCTCTTAATACCCAAATCTTACAGAATTCATCCATTATTTGTAGAAGAATCCAAATCACTTTTTTGGAGGCTCATACCATTCAGTTACTCCAATATTCCCTCATCATCATCACTTGCCATTTTTTGATGTCCATGTTACTCCAAGTACTATGGCATCAAGCAGTCTTTCTCTCAACCTATTTTCTTGCCACTATGCCACAAGAATCCATTTTCCTAAAACCACTCTAGCCTCAGAGCTCACCATGGCAACATCCTAATCTCTGCATGGTAGAGACCTAGCCAAGTTTCACAAATTCACTTACCTTTGGGGTAAAATGGGTAACAATATGAGTAAAGCTGAGTATAAATTGTACACTCGAATTCAAAGTTATAAAAAAGAAAAATACCGTGAAGTTGAACAAAGCTCATTAACTTTGTTCCATTAAAGTTTAAATTAACTGGCCATCCATTACTTTGCTATCCTACTTTCAGTGTTTTTCAAATTTTTAAAGTTTGCCTTCCTTTAATAGATAATAAAGATTTCATAACTTCTTTTAAAGTTATTTGGAATTTCAAAATACATCAAATATGGAGACTAAAATTACATCATAGCAATTATATTACTGAAAATGTTTTCTAAACTCAAATGCTCTACTATCTTTCCTTACTACATCTGGAAATATTGCCCCTAGATATTATCATCACCTGGAACTACATTACCTCTGAATTTAAAAAACAATATTTTATAAATAGAAATTGTCCTACTTCCTATTAATTTGTTAACTTCTACTTCACAGAAATCATCTCATCTCTCTTTTTACTCATTTTTAGCCTTCTTTTCTTCTGCAGTTCTACTTAGCAATTCCTGGAAATTACTTTAGTCTGGGACCTTTGCCATTCACTATAATTGTTTTCTCAAGAATCAGAAATAAACTCCCTCAAACTCTTCTGCTAATATTCCTAAGCATTTACACTTCCCAAATAAACCACAATTACATGCTGTACTTTCTGCCTAAAATACTCCACTTTTAATTCTTATTCATTCTTAAAGATCTACCTCAAGCCATAACTTCTTTAAAAGCTTTCAGAACATGTTGTTTCCCAGCTCAAACCAAGCCGGATGCAGCATTTCCTCTAGCCGCAACCTCTAACTCCCAGCTGTTTCAACTACATATGTATTTAAGAAGCATAAAATTTGGAAAATATTTACATTTAATGAAAGATTTTACAACTCAAAGAAGCCTTAAAGATAATTTTTCCTTGCCATTTTACGAACTAGTCATTTTAAACTAAAAAGTAAAGTGATATCATGGCTATCAATTAGATCTTATCAAAGAGAAACACAAATCTCTTTATAAAATAGACCTGAAAGTCCAAAACATTTCTAGTTAAATCTCTGCAAAAAAACATTAAATTGGTTCCCAGGAAGCTTTTCAATTTATGGATTTGTGACTGTCAATACATTAGGGGTTTGTAAATAAGATAAAGAAGGAGAGAATGGTTTGCAGGTTTAAATTTTATTTTATATACTATCTAAAAACTCTAAAATTAAAAGTGTTTGTCAACATACTACTTGGAACTTCTAGATCTGTTTTCCAGAGTAGATGATACCTTGATACTATATCAACTACATTTAATTACTATTTGCATATATGTAAATGGTATGCTTAATTACTATAACTTTTTATGCTTAATTATGTGTACAGGGGTACCTCGGTTCACAAACTTAATTCATTCCACAATTCTGGAAAAGATGGCTACATCTGTGTTTACACAGGAAAGAGAGCCATGGTCGTGTTTGTCACCCAACACAGTTTCAAACAAAAATAAAATTTTGCCAGATGCTTCGGTTTGTGAACCAAACTGTTTGCAAACACAAGCATTCGTGAACTGAAGTATCATTGTATATATAAAGGTTAACGTCATTTTTTGTTGCTTTATCAGAATACACAGACTGTGCAATTTATTTAAAAAAGAGATTTATTTTTGTTCATAGTTTTGGGAATTCCAAGAGCATGATACCTGTGTCTGCTCAGCTTCTGGTGAGGGTCTCAGAGAACAAAGCAAAAACAGGCACATGCAGAAGAAAGCACACTTGCGAGAGAGGAAGGGAGAGGTGCAGGCTATTTCATTATCATGAGAACTAATCCAGTCTTAAAAGAACTAACAGTCTCGGGAGAAAGACAACCATTTATTCCTACAAGGGTGCCTCAAGACCCAATTACTTTCCAAAGGCCCACCTCTTAACAATGCCACAATGGGAGTCAAATTTCAACATGAGGTTTGGTGGAGAAAAACCTATTAAGCCATACCAAAGGCACATGCCAAAAATTAAGATTCTCAAATCTAGCCCAGAACCATATATCTTATACAATATACCCATGTTTGTGATCTTAACTAATTTGTACATGACAGGTACTTTCTTGATCAATCATTTCTCCATTGTTCTTAATATTTTCAATAGGAAACAGGAAGAGATGATGAATAGGTAAAAATAAAGACTTGAATATTGTCTAACATGGGATGGAAGAGGATCAAACAGGTCAAATATTTAGTTAAAAAAATTAGTTTGGTGGGCTGGTGGTGCAATGGGTAAACATACCTATGGACCAGAAAATTGCTTTGATTTCTTTATAAATAAGATAGAAAGTAGTACCTCCACTCCTTCCACTACTTGGCAGTTTTCTTGGACTCATAAACTGCCTCTGAAAAGCAAATAGCACCTCCATCCAGGAAGAATATGAGATGAACCTCATTCATTTCCTAATTACTTAGCTTTGATAAATGAGCAAAGGAGCTAGCAATCTGGCTTTCCTAAGTCACCCCTGTTACCACATTTCTTGAAAGCTGTGTAGAAAGATTATCAATTTAAAAAGCCAAAAGCACTGACATACACTTACTATATTACAAATCTATTTATCAAAAATCTTAATTTTCTAACCTGGAATGTCGAAGGCTGTCCTTTTTGTTTTTTGCAGAACACAATGTGCACTCACAGCCAACTGCATGAGGCTTGGGTAGAGACACATCTTGTTTTAAGAGCATGGTAAGAATTTCATAGTTGTTACGATGAGCAGCTAAAATGACAGGTGCAACATCCATAGTTGTTGAATACTCCGGATTTTGAATTCGTTCCATTAGCTTCTGAAAAATATTTATATAAATGTCCACAAATTACTATTTATGATTTTACAAAACACATTTATCTTAAGGATGAAATGAAAAAGGTAGGAAGGCAAAAACAACTTAAGAATTTAAGGAATATAAAAAATATTTTGTTTCGAATGAATTTTTTAAAACCTCAAAACTTAACTTTAATTAGTAAATGCGGTATAATCGTAAGAGGTAAATTCTCAATAGATAACATTCATATAACTAGAGTTCTGTTTCCCTACCAAAGAAGTGAGGATATCTGGAGAAATACCCCAGGAAAACGTGTTTAGTTTTTTATGAGATTACAGAAACATGCATGGTAAGGATAAAGAACAAGAATTTTAGAAAAAGAATATAATGGAAAGTGGAAATGTTAAAAAAAAATAGGCAGAGTACAAATGCATGGGGAAAACTAAAAATTCCACCTCTATGGCAAACCTTGTCACATTAAAGCAATGAAGCAAATTGAAAAAGGTATGTAAATAGGAAACACTCTTCAGGATGTATAATTCTCCACACATTTCCAACCATTGCCTATGCTAGTTCCTATTACAAATACAAAAAAACACTAACAATCATAGTTACTAGTAATGAGTCCTGGAATTATTAGGTACTTTACATTTATCATCTCATTTAATCCCCTAGTAGCCTGCAAAACTTAGCACAATTAATCCCCACAAAGAAACTGAGGCTCAGAGAGGTTAATGTGCCCAAACCGCACAACAGAGTGGGTTTGTATTACTTTTATTATGATTAATCCAGGTTTGTACCAATCAGGAGCCTGAGCTCCTTCCCCTACATGGGCCCACTGGCCTGATGATGGCATGAAATGAAGAAAAAAATATTAATAGTTAAAGAATCAGGGTTAAATAAAAAGGTTAACTATTTTATGACTATTGTATATTCTTTCCAATACTTCTCACTTTTTCGCAGAGGTTTCCCTGAGAGCTGTTTGATTCCAGTGTAAGCTCATCAAGTTCACATTTTGGTAATTTTTATTAACATTGTAAAAGTAGTGTACACTCATTACAAAATATCTGAAAAATATAGAAAAGCAGAAAGAAGGATAAAAATACCCATATTCCTTCTACCAAATAACATTTTATAGTACAGTATATCCTTCTAGTCCTTTCTCTACCAAACCCCCTTTTAAGGTCATCTTTTGCATAAACAGGTATGTTAAGCACCAGTGGTTAAAAACAATGGCTCTTAATATTTCAAAGATTTCAAAGATCAAGGACCCTTTTAATATCTTATAAAGCTATAGCCCAGGATCTTCGAGGAAAAAAATTCATGCACAGAATTTTGCATGCAATTTAAGAAAGGTCATAGACTCTGTGTTTAAGATATTTTGCTAATTTAAAAAATACTAAAGCAAACATCTTTATGAAAAGAGTTTTTTACAATTTTAGGATTATCTAATTATCATAGACCATGAAGAAGTGAGACTATAGGTCTACCGGCCACAAATAATTTTGAAGCTCTTGATACATAATGTCAAAAGCCTTTTAATAATTTATATAACCAAAAACATAAGATGTATTTATTTCATACTAAAGCTTTAATCACCAACACTGGGCATGATCACTCCTAATTTATGAATAAAAAGCATTATTATGAAAGTTTAATTTACTTTCCTTTGTCTACTGGTAAGTTTTAATATTTGCTGATACACTTACCTGTTTTTCTCCTTTTACGAACAGTTTGTTTATATACTTTCTATTTATTTACTGGAGAATTCAAGCTAATGAATTTATTTAACCATTACAGAGAATCCTAAAATTAGCCCTTTTCCCTCTTGTTGCATTACTTGTCATAAAGAAGAAAATATATTCAATCCCAAGAGAAAAACCCTAATAGAAAAGTAGCCTTCGTGTTTTCCATAAAATATACCTAACTATATGAAAAGCATTATACATGCCTAAGATTAAAGCTCATAATTTCATTGCTAATAACATAATCTAATACTACCAAATAAACATGTAATTGAAAGTCGATTGCAAAAAAGATAATTTTTGACAAGCCAAGAATACAGAATTAATTCACTGAAATGGTAAAAGAAAGCATATAGTATATTTAACATTGCCTGTGTAGAATAGTGCTGTAACAATGTGATGTTGCTGACACTGGAAGTATTCAAATAAAGGCTGAATAATCTTTATTTGCTAGAGACAGAGTAGAAAGTGTTTTTTAATGACTAGGAATACCAATTAGTAGTTCCAACATCTGGCACACTGTATTTCACCCTTCCTGGCAAGAAACGAAATGGGTTACAGACTAGACAGAAGATATATAAAAACGTGACAGAAACTACAAGGTAAATGGCAGAAAACTAACTAAAACTCAGGTATTTCTGGTCCTCTGGATAGGGACTATGTGGTTAGCCCTTTTTTCTTTATTCATGTTGATTTCTCACTATCCTTTGGAGAAAGTCATATTTTTGCTGTTGTTGTTTTTGTTTTGAGGTGCTGGTGATCAAATCAAGGCCTTGTGCATGCTAGGCAAGCACTCTGCCACTGGGCTGCACCACTCACCCAGCGAATGACAATTTTTTTATAATCTAAATGAGTAAAGTTTTTCAGTTAACATATGATAAAAGTACGAAATTGAGCAGAGCTTCTCATAATTATCAGATCATGGCAGAAAGTCTATCAATTTATAATTTTTCAAGTTTCAAATACTTTATTTTCTTTCAATTTATAATTTTTAATGATGTTTTTCTTCTATATACACTTCCAGCAGTTATTTAAACTGCTTCTTTCAGTCTACTTTCATCAGTAGTAAGTTTTTATTTGTTTGTTTGTTTGCTTGTTTTGGGGGGGGGTTGGTGCTGAGGATCGAACTCAGGGACCACTGAGCTAAATCCCCAGCCCCAGTTTTATAATTTTTAAAATTTGAAGAACAAGAAGTATCTCACTTGTTAAGTTAGTATTTATTTGATTACCAGTGACTATCTTCCTAATTACAAAAGAAATAAAGAAAAATTTTAAAAGGAGGACCACCATAAGGTAATTTATTCACAATCTCTTTTGTACTTATATACAATCTCTTTTAAATGCATATTTTTAACCTTAGATCAAATTATACATACAATTCACTACCCCCATTTTTTCTCTTAATATTTTTCCATAGTCCTAAAAATTATTTTTAAAATATCATTTCAATGACTGCACAATATTTTGCTGTACTTATAAATAATTATTCATATTATTTATCTCCTCTTTTAGGATGTTTACCTGACTCCACCCACTTTTAGGATATTTATATTGCATCAGATGGGTTTTTTTTTCCTACTGATACAAATAAGACTGTAATCAATAGTTTTGCCTACCTTTTTTTAAAGCCACTTTCTTCACGAATTTCTAGAGGAGAAAGCATTAAATTAAGGAATATGAGCACCTTTTTGTTTATGATAAATCTTGCCCCACTATGAGTATATGTATAAGATTATACTACTCCCTTGCCATCAATGATTACTGGTTTTTAAAAAAAAAATTTGCCGAGGGGAGCATGGTGGCACACATCCATAATCCCAGCTGAATGTAGCCTGATGTGGGGGATTGCTTGAGCCTACAAGTTTAAAACCAGCCTTGGCAACATACTGAGATTCCATCTCAAAAAAAATATGCTAATTTGATGAGCACATATTAGTATCTCAAACCTGATTATTAGTAAGGTTTAGTACAGTATTTTCTTAGATTCCCTCATGTCCTTTTCTAGTATTTTAGTGCTTACCATCAGTTTATCTAGTATAAATATTACTAATTTGAAATATTTGCTACAAATATCTTTTGCCAATTATCGATCGCTTTTTAAATTTTGCCTGTTTGAGGTCAAACAATTTAATTTCTATTTTATTAGTCACAATGTGCCTCCATGATTTTCATCCACTGCTTATATGCTTAAAAACTTCTTTCCACTCCCAGTTAAATATTCATCTATATTTTCTTTCAGTTTTATGGTTTTATTATTTACATTTAATTTTTTAACCTATCTGGAAACTAATGATATTTTCAACATTACCTACAGAATATTCCAAACTAAAAATACTGGTCCACATTGACAAAAATTATAGAAATAGCAACTAATTTTAGAAAAGTTTCCTGAAAGCAATACTAATTATTCTACCAAGAATCTACTTACTTTAAAGTTATACTTTACAAATTGAAAGAATCTCTATCTTTTAAATAAATAAATAAATAAATAATTTGGGGGAAGAAAAATTGGCAACAGGGAGAAGACCTACTTTGTTTTGAAAATCCAAATTAATAAATACTTAAGAGTACTAACTACTATAGTTGGTCTTGATGATCGTTTTGGTCGATGATTAAGTAGTATATCAACAGCTCCCACTACTTCAGAGTCGATTGCCACCAAAAGTGCATCTGCGGACTTTAAAAAAAAAAAGTTAAAAACGAAAATGGATAATAAAAAGGTAAACTATTTATTCTTACTAATTCATAAATAGTTATTTAAAATTTTTAACTGTATTATATACAGAAATAATGACTTTTCAAAAATTTAGACTTGTACAAGTAGTACATTTTCTTGCTTTAGCATTACTTCTGTGTACGATATACACATTTCTAGCCTGATTTCAATGCATGAGCTGGTAAAATAATGAATGCTTGAAAAGAGGGATTACTAAATGAATAGATTTACTACTGAATACAGGGCAACATTTAAAGCTGAGTTTTCTTTTCAAGACCTTTATTCTTGAACAATGGGCCAAAAAATCTTAAATTTCCCAATCTGTAAAAGTAATTGCTGAAAATTATTACTAAAGAGAAAGGATTATTCTCAGTCTAATAAAAATGCCCACCATCAAGGCAACCATGAGAACAAGGGAGAATGAAAAATAAAGAAGAGAGCCCTCTATTCTCATATTTAGAACACACACAACCAAATGACATGGTACAAATTTGACATTAATATTAGCAATCTCATCAAGTATAGATAACCAAGAATTAAGTTACCAAAATTCAAGGAAGCAGGAAGGAGAAATAACTGTTTAGTTCTACTCCCAACTTATAGCTAGCTATAGGAGGAAAAAGAAAACCAACTCAAAAGAAATGGGCACTTTTCAACTCTCTATAACGAAGCTTATAGGCCTGCTGGCAACTTTTCTTTGTGTTTTTTGTTGTTTTTTAAGGAACACCATAAAAACAGAAGGGAAACATAGAAATAATAATTTAACCTAAGAAAATCCCCTGATTACATTCCATTTGTACTTTTTAAATCAACCAACATTCTTGCTCTCAGGAATGAAACTATATTTGATCTTTCGTATTCTTTGTAATTGAAAAGAATGAAGCTTTTACCCACTTTACCTAGATGTCAAGAAGTAGGACTAAACACCCCCAACAAAGGACTGGACTTCTTGTTCAACCATTAGGAATCACCTATATGTTCCAATAGGAAAAATTTCCCACCTGTAGGAAATTTAATCCATTGTTTCATTCCTTAAAAATTTTAGGATTCATTGGGTTATAGCCCTTGCCTTCAAATTCTAGGATTATTTTTTTGTTTTGTTAACATTTTTCTTCAGTGTCAGCATATTCAGTCAGTTGAAGCAAACAAACAAACAAAAAAGACCCCTGTATTCATTACTACTAAATATTTCATTTATAATTTTTAGTTTTAATCTATAAAATTAACTAGAGAAACAACACTGCTCTCAAACAGTAACTGTGACCATATGAAACACAGCCATAGACCCAGCTGCAATGTAAAACAATTAAAAAAAAAAAAAAAGCTGTCACAAATTAACTTCATGGGCATCACCTCCCAAAAGAAAGGCCTATGCATACTGAGAGTTGTCTGTAAATGACAGATATCTGGCTTTCCCAACTAGTCTTTAGATCTTTACTGAATAAGGAAACAGCTAGATAAAAACCAACAAAATGGACAGGGAAAGGAAGAAAAAAATTGCTAAAAGTTGCTAAAAACTGCTAAAAACATCAATATAGTAAAATTACTATGAATAAATAGCAACCTGGAGACATTTAATGTAAGGACAAATATGGCAATAGTTTCAGACCATATGAATCAAAGTAAAATGATTATACTCTCAATGAATTCCAACTTGTCATGGTAAAGTTAAATTATATTCAGATACATTACTTAGTGAAGAATAAAGACCTGTACTAAATCTTTCAGTGCTTAAAAGGATAAGCTTCAGCTATAAAAATGTTATGCAAATAAAGACATTGACTTATTCTGTACAAATAGTATGTTATTTGATAAAATAAATGGCAGATTCTGCTGGACAAAAATATTTTAAATTATTTTAAAAATATACATAGGTATGCAAAATATCCTCACTAGTTTTCCCCCCAATTTTTGGTATCTGACCATTTCTTGTTACAATATCTTCAATACATAACATTTATTATTTATTTATGAAGTCACTATCTTCCTTCTCACCTCTGAATTTGTCTTTTCAACAATTCCCATACTCTTTCCTCTTAAGCAAGAATAAGAAACTACTTATTTCCCTTCCAAACATAATTTTTCACCTCGGTATTCTATTTAAAGTCCCCCAACCTTCTAAAGGAGCTTGGTCCTTTATTGACAGAAATACCAATTTCGGCTCCCACTTTAAATCCTTCCTCTTCTTTGCTAATTTAATTCATCCTATCTTGCCTTACCACTCAATTTTTCCTCTTGATTTCACTGTGTCAGAATTCTCAAATCAATGTGTATCATTTTCTCTAATTCTGTCAAAGCCATACTTTCAAAATCCAAAGGTCTTTTCTATCTGTTTTTCATGATTTCTAAACAACATACTAAGTGTTTTCCTTTGTCATTCACAATGCCACACTATCTCATCTGCTCATGGCTTCTTCTATCATTCATCTGGTCTACTTTAACAAAATCTTTTCTTTCTGAGCCCTTTATTAAACATAAGCACTCTAAGCGTGAATCTGCACCAACACTTTGCTCTACTCTGTGACTTCACCTACTTACATGACATCAGTGGTCTTCTTCATGCCTATGACTGACTATTGTATCTCTCCATCTCTCTACCCTTTATTTTTGCAGCACCAGGATTGAACCCAGGGCCTCATGTATACTAGGTAAGCACTCTACCACCGAGCTACATCCACAGCCCTCTTTATTGAGACAGGGTGTTACTACCTTGCCCAGGCTGTCCTCAAATTTAGATCCTCCTGCCTCAGCTTCCTCAGTAGCTGAGATTACAGGTGCCACTACACCTGGCTACTGTATCTCTTTAGCCCAACACTCCCTAGAGATACAATCTTCACCCATAATTATCCACTGGGAGCTGCCTGATAGTCTTCAAATCAACTAAGCTAAAACCAGAAATCAGTTTCCTTTGCCCCAAGCCTGAAATCAGAAACTTTCTCTTTTGAACTTCATTTTCTTTCATCCTCCTCTCAGTTACCCATGTTTAAGATTTCCAAATTATCTTAGACTCCTTCTCAATTCTCCCCACCAAATTTAAAAATTCACTAAGATCTGTCACTTCTTCCTTTATAACATCTCTCATATCTGCCCCCATCTTCTGATAGCCACTCTTTGAGTTCAGGCCTTAACATCTTCATATCTGGATTACTATGAAAACTGCTCACTCAGGCTATAGTCTTCCCTACTTTTCTAATCTATATGAAATTCAGCTACTAAACTTATCAGTCTAAATAGTTTACACATATTACATCCTTTCTCAAAATTTATTTAACGATACCTATTATATAAAATCCAATTCTTCAGCCTAGTATTCAAGGCTTTTTTCATCAGCTTTTAGTTATTTTTCCTTGTAATTCCCATTACTCTCCAACCCAAATATTTTGTTCAAAAAGGCTGTTGAGAGAAACTCAGAGTAAAAATACAGGGCAAAATAAAAGACAATAGGAAGTAGGGAGACAAATTCTTGTCAAAGGGGAAGGAGATCAAGAGATAGAGGGAAGAGGAGAGGGAGGGAAGGGATAAAGGATGAAAAAAGGAATTGGGATGTGTTATGTACATATACCAACCTCCTATAAGGAATGAAAACATTATGTACTATACACATGTATTAATAAATTAAAATTTTAAAAATTATAAAAAATTTTAAAAAAAATAAAAGCACAAATACCAAAAAAAGGTTGTCAATTAAGTGTCTCAAGAATATACACTGCACAAGGCATGGTAGTACATGCCTGTATTCCCAGCACTTGGGAGGCTCAAGCAGGAGGACTGGTGTGAGTTCAAGGCCAGCCTGGGCTACATCGTGAGTTCAAGGACAGTCTAAACTACTTAGCAAGACCCTGTCTCAAAAAACAAAACAAAAGAAAAAAAAGATACAAACACACACACATTGTACCTGTCTTTGTCTTTCTTTACATCCTTCTATACAGCCCTTGTTCCTTATACCTATAAATTTTTTAGAGTAGATTAAGATAATTAAGGTAAGAGCACAGAGTCTCGAATCAGAACCCAGATTCAAATTCCAGGTCTGCTCTTTAGAGTGACTTTCTGTAAATTACTTAATCTTACTGAACCTAAGTTTCCTCCTTTATAACATAAGGATCATAATAGCAACTACCACATAAGGTTGTTGTGAAGATTAAGTAGTACATATATTTAAGGTTGTTGGCAAAGAATAGTACTATATAAGTGTTAGCAATATTCCAAGGTTGAGCTCAACTGACACTCTTCTAAGGAGACCTTTCCCAACAGATCCATCCCTCAGTGATTTTAACCTTTTCTATATTTCTAAAATATTCATACTGAACAATAAAGTATAAAATAGTTTCTCAGTAGTGGTACTGACATTTTGGACTAGATTTTTTTTAAAATTGTGGTACCCATCCTGTATGTTGTAGGAGGTTCAGCAGCATCCCGCTAGACACAAGTAGTAACCTGCCTCCAAACTGTGAAACTAGAAATGTCTCCAGACATTGCCAAATATCTATCAGTGAGGACAAAATCGTTTGACTGAGAAACATTGACATAACACAGGATAAAATACAAAAAAGTATTTTGAAACTGTAAAGCAATATATAAGGGTCAAGCATTATTACAACTCACCACTTATCAAATACATTTTTGCATTATTCAACTTAATTATAATTCATATTCACCTTAATTGTCTAAATCATTTAAAATCCTCTAGTACAGAACCCACATTTTACTTATTCATTTCCATGATCTTACACCAACTGAAGGCCTTGGACATTGATTGATAGAATAAGACCCAGGTACCCTGGACAAGACACACTGAACTGGAAAGAGTATGGGATTTGCAGTCAGATGATGAAAATCTTAGCTTTTCTTTTACTGATTTTAGAACTTTGGGCAATTCATTAAAGTCTATGAGCCTCAGTTTTTCTGATCTATAAAAGAACATCTACAAGTTGGGCATTTAGCTCAGTGGTGAGTGGCTTGGCTAGCACTTGCCTAGCAAGCACAAGGCCCTGAGTTGAGTTCGATCCCCAGCACCAAAAAAAAAAAAAGAACATCCACATAGGTTGACACTGATGTTTGAATGCAATCAAGAATGTGAAAAAAACCATGAATGCTGCAGAATTATTATATACATATAACCATATATGTAAAAACAGTTATTATAGCATAACATCTCTTTTATCCAGAATCATCAGGGACTGAATTTCTTTATAACCCTGTTTTCTAAATAACTGAAGCTTATGCCTTTAAGTGTTGAACATTATAATGTGAACCATCTGATGGACATCTACTTTCAGAGTACTATATAAATATTCTTTTTCTAAAATAATAGGTACTGAATATAATTTAACTTTCCCTTACTGATTATAGGTCATTATTATAAATTTTAAATCATTCTATTCATACATAGCTCCTCCAGAAGTTATCAGATATGAAATGCTGTTGATCTCTTTATTAAATAGTGTCCAAAGTACTCTGTTTCATTTTGTTGCAATATAGCTCTAATGCCCCTTCCACTATCCTTTTAATTCTTCCTGGATTAAGAAATTAAGTTTGTTAAAATGGAATCTAAAATGAAAAACAAAAAACAGACTTTGAAGGTGGGCTTCAGAAGTAGTTCTACAACTAAACTTAATTTGGAAACTTCATCACAGCCACCCTGGCTGCTTGGAGGTATGTTTCATTTTATGGTTTTCAGTTGTGTTCTAGATAGCTAAGCTTGCTGGGTTCAGCAACTTCTTTTCTTATTCTAAGAATATATATGTGACATAGTACCATATGGTATAATATATATAATAGAGATGTACACAGAACTACTTACTTATATTCAGAAAGCCTGCTGTGAGTGCTTCCTGATGTCAGTCAAAAAATATGCTCCATTAAGGAAAAAAAAAAACTAGATTTCATTTGTTAAGTCCCAACAAAAGCAAATCGAAAAAGAGGAAAATAGTATTATTAAATTTCCTTCAGAATCTTTAGACTGAATTCTTTTGAGATGTATATGCATGTCTGCTTTTCTATCTGAACTGATATAAAGCCAAACACAAAGGTCTACCTCTTCCAGTTAAAAAAATCACTCATCTTTACACATAATACTAAATTTCAAATGAAAAGGAAAATTTAATAAATCTTAGAAGAAAACCAAAGACAAACTGAAAATTATTTTGTGAGTCAGGAGCATTTTGTTTGTCTGCCTGTAAATTACACGGATCATGAAAAAAATCTGTCCCCCTGACACTTCCAGAACACTTGTACTATTTTTAGGTATATAATGCAAATTGTGGTAATAAAAACAAAGTCATTACCTTTATCAGATGTAGGAAAAGATAACGAGGGGAAAACAAATCAAATCAAAACATCACACTAAAATGGCTTTTTTAGTTTGTATTTTAAATTTCTTAGTGCCTCAAACAAACAGAAGGTGAGGGAGAGAGGAAGAAAATAAACAAAAAGTAAGCTGAAAGAAAAGATGAGACATATCTAACATTTCTTAGAAGCTACTGGATAAAATTATCTAGCCTTGTACCTGACAACCGTAGTCCAAAAGAAGCTGAAGTATATCCAAGTTTTCGTTTTCAATAGTTATGGTAATGGCATTTCTCCCAAGCACATCTACGCAATTTATGTTCAAGTCACCTGAACTGTTTTCCTCCAAAATCTTTTTAACCATATAATAGTCACCTAAATAACAACATACAAACATAATTTAATATCCAAGACATATTAAGAATGACTATAAAGAAAATTTAGCTTGTTGAACTGAGACTAAAAACAGCTAAACTCATTTTTATATATGGAAATGTGCACAGAAAAATATGAACATTTCCAGGATAAAAACTTGTATCTTAATAAAATAATACATGCATCAGCAGCAAATATATGTAAAAAGCAAGTAAAAAATTTTTATTATGCAATCTGAAAATAAAATTTACTAGTCTAAAATTCTTAAATGGATAATTATAAGAAGAGAAACTTGTAGAAGATATATAAAACAATTTAATAAAGAATGCCCCCAAAAGCAGACTGGCACCTAAAAAAATAAGAACCTTAAAAGAGTAAATTTTATATCACAAATATATATACACATTTATTTTTGTATCATAATAGTTTAAAAATGAGATTATAAATAGAGACTACTATGAAGAGTTTCTAAAGGAGAAAGCATATTTTTGAAAAGCAGTGTGAATATGTATATGCTCGGGGGTATGTAGGAGGGAGAGTTGCCTAGAAATTATCTCAACACCATTTTCCCAGTGCGCACACACACATACACACACACACACACACACACACACACACACACACACATCCCCATCTCATTAATGAGACTGTTTAAAGTAAATGACCAGAAAACATTTAGATCACTAGACTCTAAGGCAGAACTAGAATTAATGCTTGACTTGGAAGGAGTAGGCAGATTGCCTCCTGCCTTACCGCAGCCTACAAAACAGTTATCTCATGTGGGAAAATCAGAATAATTATTTTCACCAAGAGGCCACTAAATTTGCTGATGAGATGGTGCAGAAGTAAGGGGGAATAAATTAAAAGAAAACAGAAAGAAAGCAAGTGAAAGTATTTGCTTTGCTTCATTTTACTTTTTAAACATAAGATGAATAAACAATTTTAAGTGACTTGAAATTATAGATGTTCCTTAGAAGACTATAATAAGAAACAGGGAAAGAACATTCAGTGAAAACCAGAGGAAAAATAAATTAATGATTTCATGACACAGAAAGAGAAAATACTAATATTGGATTAAATGAATAAGAAAGGTATCAAATTTTTGTTAAAATTTCACATAAATTTGTTATTATTTATCATTCAGACCTTATAGTCCCTACACATTCTGAAAGTTGAAGAGTCATTTTCTTGACAATGTATTTCTTTAATTCCTTCAAGAAGAAAACTTGTCACAAAAAGAAATACTTTCTCCATAGCATCACTAATTAATTTTTAGGTACTAATATTCCAAGGCAAAAACTTAGCAAACACTTTATAACATGATACTCTTGGAAAGCTTGAAGAGTAATGGCCAAAAAGATAGACCAATTAAAAACATATCATTATTACCAGAAATAACATTTAAAACATTATTTCAGACAAATCTGTTTCAGCACCTTAGTATAGCAGGAGAATGCTACCCATAAAAACTCAGCTATATTTCTTTGTTATGATGTGCCTGGGTAAGGATTAATTTCTTACTTATCCTACTTGGGACTCATTAGATTTTTCTAAGGATTTCTGTCCTTCTTTAATTCTGTAACATTTTCTGACATTATCTCTTCAATTACTGCTTCATTCCCAAAGTTTATATTTGCCAGTCATTTAAAACAATGTACTGTATTTTAAAAGGCTAGGTTGTCTAAATTTTTAGGATGAATATGTATGTGAAAAGTTAAGAAACTTAAACTAGATAGTAAGAAGCAAGTTATACAGAAAATTGACAATTCACTCCAGAAAGAACAGCTATTATCAAGAAATCAACCAATAACAAGTGCTGGTGGGGATGCGGGGGGGAAAAAGGAGCCCTCCTCCACTGTTGGTGGGAATGTAGACTGGTCCAACCACTATGGAAATCAGTGTGGAGATTGCTCAGAAAACTACAACTAGAGGTTCCATTTGACCCAGCTATTCCTCTGCTTGGTATCTTCCCAGAAAAATTAAAATCATCATACCACAATGATATACACACAACCATGTTCATAGCAACACAATTTGTAATAGCTAAGTCTTGTAAACAACCTAAATGCCCAACAACTAGTGAATGGCTAAAGAAGATGCAGTTTTTCTACACAATGGAGTACTACACCGCCATAAAAAAGGACAAACTAGAGACATTTGTAGGTAAGTGGATGTACCTTGAGAACATACTCTTAAGTGAAATAAATCAGACACTTATCAGTACACATCAAATTGTTTCTCTGATATGAGAAACCAACCATAAGTGTAAATAAGGACAAAGGGGTATAATAGATGTTATGCAAAAAAAAAAAAAAAAGATAGTATTCAAGAGAGGAGAACTAGATAGGGAAAAAGGGGAAAAGAAGGAAGGTTAAAAGAAAAGTAAGATGAAAGGGGAAAAAATGGAAAAATGTAAATAAACCTGTTACAAATAGGGAAGGGAGGGGGAATGGAAGGGAGAGGAGGGGAAGAGGGGGAAAACAAAGATATATCATGTACAGGTACAAAATAACCATGTTGATTATGATCATTATGTATACAATGTACCAATACATGTTCTTGGTAAAAATAAAAATAAAAAAAAGAAAATTGACAATTCAAAATGCTGATATATTCCAGACAGATATATTTTCATTTTACACTGAAGTTGCTTTCAAGAGTTACACATATCTTTTATCTTTTAAAATATAACATATAACCCAGGTGTGGTGGTACATGCCTGTAACTCCAACACTCAGAGGATCACTGTTAGCTGGAGGCCAGCCTGGGCTACATAGTGAGTTCAAGACCAGCCTGGACTACATAGCAAAGCTGTGTTTTGAAAATAACCAACAAATATATACAATCTGTTTACTTTTTGTGAGATGGGTTGTCTTTTTTCAGTGGAAAGAAAAAGAAAACTTTTCAATCAATTCCACAGCAATTCACCTCAATCCCTTCTCCAAAATACTCCCCATACTCATCTACTTGTTCCCATGTATATACTGCTACCTCTTATCCAAGCCACTACTGTCTCCTGGACCATGAAACAGACTACTAACTTTTATTCCTGCTAAAAAAGATTCTCCCCTTTGACCAAACTCTAGTTAGTCTCCTCTGGCCTCTCTTCTCCATTAGGCCTCAATGTTAGCCTATAAAGACTTGAACAAAACACTTCAGTTTTAATACAGTTTCTAACGGCTCAATGACACCTAACCAAGATGATCCTCTTACAGTGCCTGCCTGAGAAAACTCATGGCTATCAAAAAAATTTACTGCTTCAGCCAACCCCTGAAGACAGGGGCCCTGTTTCCCAGCCTCTGTGAGAGGGTAGGAGTCTAACTTCCTGTCAAGTGCCAGACTGGTTCCACATAAACCAACTACCTACTTCCCACTTTTCATAATTTTTCACTTCTCTGATTCTATTGAGCCTCCATTTACCTTCTTCTGTATTCCTTCATGCTCCCTTTAAAACATCCAGTCACCTCTGTACAAAATGAACTTGAATTCAGCTCCCAATGGACTCATTTTCCCTATTGTAATTTTATATTACTTTGTAATACATTATACTCTAGCACAAGGATCAAAACATTTGTTCTGAAAACAGGCCAGGTGGTAAATATAGTAGGTTTTTAGAACTACTCAACTTGGCCTCTTTAGCACAAAAGCAGCTACACACAGCTCACATGTAAACAAATGTGGTTGTGTTTCAATAAAACCTTGCTTATCCACGCTAAAGTTTTAATTTCACATAATTTTAGTGTGCTATGAAATGTTATTCTTCTTTTAGCTAAACAGTTTTAACC
The DNA here is from genome assembly GCA_004026905.1 of Hystrix cristata. Lineage (NCBI taxonomy): Eukaryota > Metazoa > Chordata > Mammalia > Rodentia > Hystricidae > Hystrix > Hystrix cristata. The sequence goes on along the minus strand of PVJO010008142.1, from coordinate 19,183 downwards.
ATTTGAAATATAAAATGTTAAAAACCAGTCTTGCCCCACATGCCTTACAAAAAAAGGTGGATTTGGCCTGTGGGTCAGTTTACTCTTTCCTGTGGTAGGTCCACCTCTTCAAGCCATTTCTCAGCCTGCAAACAGACTGACCTTTTTAAATTCCAAAGTGCATCAAGTTTATGGCCCTCATGATTTCCTACTACACTTAAAAGCCAAAATTTTCACTTGGGGCTTCCAAAGCCTTATACGACCTGAACCTTGCTACCACTTAGAAGTACCCTGTGCCACTCCCCTGCTCATGGCCTGTGGTCATTCCAGACCAATGTTTTTCAAACTGCAGGGCACACAACCTATTAGCAGTCATGAAATCAACCAGTGAATGCTAACCTGCAATTTAAAAAATGAAATAATGGGGTTGGGGATTTAGCTCAGTGGTAGAGTGCTTGCATAGCAAGTATAAGGCCCTGAGTTCACTCCCCAGCACCACCCCCTGCCACGCAAAAAAAGAAAAAGAAATAGTGTATAAAATATCGGAGTAATCCCATTATTTAGCAAGAAATATATTCCACCTGTGATAAACTCTTAAGAAACACAATGGAGAAATGTTACAGTAATAAGAAACATATGATTCCATCTTGCCTCACTGGCATCTCATTTGAATTTCTGGCACAGTATGGTGAATTTCATCATCACTAAAATAGGAACGTTAATATTGATCAGTTTTAATTTCATGCTAACAAAACTTAAAGTTAGTTATGAAGTGTTGGAGGAATTTCATGTTAAAAATTGTACAACCTGAGTATGGCAATTGTATTATTCCAATTGAAATATTCCTGTCACACTTAAAACTGATTTTACGAAAAGGAAATATTTTGGCATTCAAAGAAATTCTACTGGATCTCATATTGATATAGTGCTGAAATTCTTTCAGTCCTGATTATTCATTTTGGTTCTTATAAGTCACTGCTTAGTGAACACTTATTATCACTTCTTACTGATAACTTTTGAACTTCTCATTACCTATTAAACTACTAATCCTAGATCTTAAAGTTCTCAATATGATTAAATTCAGTGGAAACAGCTACAAATAAAATATTCACAGCACTGGCAGCAAGAAGAGGAATTATTCTTAGACCATAACAATACCTACAAAATCAAATGTTAATCTTTTAACACACTTCAACCTTGTAATATACAAGGTACAGGGGTTTAGCTTGGAATACCTTTCTGTCTCTTAATTGACCATATAAAGAGACTGCTCTGTGCTAGAAATAGCTCATCTTCCAAATGACATACACTTAAATGTATACCATTTAAGTTAAACAGAACATTTCCTTCTTCCCTCAGACAGATCTATTGTACATAAACATGCTTTTTTGTTGTTGTTGTTACTCCTCACAGCACAAGACAGCATCTTTGTTACAGAAAACAACAACAACAACAAACTAAAGGATAAGGATATAGTCCTTAATTTATTGATAAAGTACTTTTCCAATGCCTTAACACAAGAACTTTATATTATAATAACATATTAAAGAATACCAAAATAATATAAAGTAACATAGGATTGCTACAAAGAAATGCCTGTATTACAGAATTGTGAGGCAGCTCAATGATTTGTTATACACAAATTATCCACCAAGAGTCTGATAATTTAAGATCTTTTTTGTTTTGCTTTTTTGTTAAAATAACTTGAGTGACTTCCTATGGCAATATTTCTCAACTAGTACATTCTAAAACTTTGGTGATTTGAAAACCCTTCCTGTACAAGGTACTTAAGTGATACACCCAATGACAGTTTGTGAAATGCTTGTAGAGTGGTGCCTACCATACCCTCCCTCTTCACCTCTCCTTTGTGGTATGTATCTCTTACCATTAGGTGCCACATGTCAACATAAAACTCAGCCATACCCAGTACACTGCATTTTTTTCCTTGAGCCTGCCCCAACTCTCCTCTTTAACCGCTCTCTCTTCTCAAATAGCTAAAACAAAAAATTCCCATTAAATATAAGCTAATAAAACAGCAGCTTATCCTAGATCAAAGGTACACAAAGCTTATGTAGGAACTCTGTCATCAAAGCATCCTTTCTCATAATGCAGCAATCATATCACAAAAGTGACAGAAAACAAAACAGACCACGTATAAACAGAAAGGTGAAACTGTGCCCTCTATAGCCTTCCTCTGCCCCCATGCTGAAATGTCAAGATGGGACTGCTGATTCAATTATAAATTAAATTTCCCAAACATATTTTCCATGAAGGGACTGAATCCTTTAATACTTTTCTCCTGCACAAGAACTAATTACTAATTATCAGCAAATTAAAGGGCTTATGGTCATGAATATATTAAAAGCTACTATCTACTCAAACGTTACTTTAAATGAGGAAAATTAAGATGGATCATACTTAATTTAGGTATTCCTTAAACATTATTTACCCTTTCTTCAGTCAGCAAGCGATGCCACAGGTTCCCACAAATAAAAGCTCATTACCATACTAACTCTCAATGAGGAAGGAAAAGGTGCAGGTGGTAAGAACTGCTTAATTGTATATATTTAGAGTCAGCTCTTGTTTCAATTAGGCTGTACCTCTGAATTACAGAGGTCCATGCCTAAAAAGGAGCATACTTCCTGAAATTTCATTTAGGGGGTCCAGACTTAACTATATATCACTGGAACAGAAATTTTCAATTACTTTTTTTCTAAACTTTATACAAATGTATACAAACTTTATGCAACTTCTACAAAGTATTACCTTTGAGATGATCTTGACCTACAGTGAAGATAAATAACTGCCATTATTAAGTGGCTACTGCTTGGATGAGCAACTGTCTAGGTCTATTGAGCTCATTTACATAAAAGCCAGCTATTAAAAACTATAAAATTATTTCCTACTTTTTTCTTTACTCTTTCATCTGTACACACTCTTCCAAGGGCCACCTATTCACTAACATACAAATAACCATCTCATCTCCACAATTTTTGTTTTAGGAATTCCTAGATACTCTCCATATTATAGACATTTTACACATGAAGAGTAACATTGCTAAGTGATAAGGGTGAGATATTAGTTGATTTGCTGTGGTGCTACTCAAGTACGGTACCATGCTTGCCTTTCATCTTTATTGAATAAATGTAACACAAAGAATTCAAGGTTTATAAAACCACGACACAAAGCAAGTTTAACTTCCAACTAGTAAATCCAAATGTGGGTATGTCCAATACAAATGATTTTCACTCATTCAACTATAACCAGATAGATACAATATAAACAGATTGACAGACAGACAGACACACACACAAACACAGATCTGGCTCACAAACATGCATTAAATGAAACTGTCTATAAAAAGCAGGAACACTATTCCAATAGCTGTTTTAATAAATGTTTGCTATTTGGTCTGATGAAGATTTCAATATAATGGGAGAAGTTACTGCTACTTCATGAAAAATTTCACTTTTATATTTGGTTTAGGAATGCATACCAACATGTAAGCAAAAATTATACTCTTCTAACTCAAATTTAAATGTACTATAAGCATGTGTGAGAAATACGCCATTTTTCCAAATTAGCCAAAAATTTGTTTCAATATATCTGAAACATAGAAAATACCTCTTTTATCTCTTATTTTGAAAATCTTCATATGCAGGGATAAAGCATGCATATTTAGTCTCTACCCCACCACCAAAAGCCAGTGTGTCCAACGTTCTTAATGATGTTATAACATGGGAAACTGACAATAATATCAAGTTGTTTCAAATGGTACTATGGATAGGCTATAAAACTGTCACCAGTTAAAATTCTTATTTGAAATGTCATGCAATAATCCTAAATATATACACCATATAACTACCCCAGCTACTCCAGTCATATTTCATTATGACATTTCTGTCCTCAAGTTTAACAAGAATATCAAATTCCCTTTCTGATTTTTTAAAATATCCACAACATTTGAGCTAGGGTAGCAAAAGGCCACTTATTCCAATAGAAGACGACCCTTTCCATTTCCAATTGGGCCAGTGGGGAGCTAGGGATGGAATTCAGGGCCTTGTCCTTGCTAGGGAAGCACTCTACCACTGAATTAAATCCCCAACCCCCCAACTCATAGAATTTTTGAGGGACGAGAACTCAGGCTACTCTACTAATATTAAATAATTTTACATAATCCATAGGCCATAATTTTGGGGACACTATGTTTCTTTACATTTCCAAAACTATTCAAAGTTGTGTAAATGGCAGACTTTAACAAATGCTTTCAATATTATTTACTACTGCTACATGAGAACATAAAAGTGGCTTATCAATCAATCACAGGAGAACTATTTTATATGTCTGTGTGTTTTCATAAAGTTGTATAAGTAAAATCCTATTTCAAAAGCAGTAAGAAAAGTTACTGCCATTTACTTAAAACGCACATATACAGGCAAACAAAAAAATCTTAGTTGCCCTTTGGATATACTGTATGTTTTAGATGTCTGCATGGTTTTAACAGACTTTACTTAAGTGAGTGTGGCCACTGTACAGCAAGCTGCATAAATTTAGAAAAAGGAAATGTTCAGTGCTTTTTTTCATGTAGGAAATAAAAGCAGTCTGAGGCCAATCTCCCATTCCTTTTATTATACACGTCACTTGAAAGCCTGGTTATGTGAAGAATTTTAATATAACCATAAAAATGATCAATTTCTAGATTAAGAAAAAGGAAAGCACATTAAATCTCCTGCATCTATTCTTGCCCTGTAATTATTTTTCACTATCTTTATCCTCAATCAAGAAAAGTCTGGAGTAGTTTCTAATAAAAACCACACGGGAGGTCGAGGAGTTAGCTCAGTTGAAGAGTACTTGCTGAGCAAGTGCAAGGGTCTGAGTTCTAAGCCCCAGCACCAAAGAAAAACAAAACAAACAACAACAACAAAAACATTATATGCCTTATAATAAAAACCATGAACTAAGATTTTTTTTAAGTTTGGAGTAAGTTTTAGGAACTAGGGCAGAATTTCTCCAGTTCTGTCCTTATTTCATGTTTCTTTACCTATGATATGCAAATTCCTAACTCCGTTTCATCATCACTGATCAAACCACTGGGCAGCTAACGCTAAATAACAAAAGAAAGATTTTAAAACAACAACAGGGGCTTGGGGGTTCAGCTCAGTGGCAGAGCGCTTGCCTAGCAAGCACAAGTCCCTGAGTTCTATTCCCAGCACAAAAAAAAAAAAAAAATACACCCAACCCAACAACAACAGAAGTCAGGTCAGAGCCCATAAAGTGCAGGAATCTTCAGGGAAGGCTATGGAATTTTCGGACCTTGTGGTCCGAAACTAGCCTCTCAGTTCCCAAAAGGAAAGAAGTGCAGATAGAAGTAGAATAGATGATTCACGAGGTCAGTAGCTGGGGTGGGGCTAAAATTCGAGTCGGGGCTCCCACGACGGCACTTCCACACTGGACCCCAGGCAGAGAGGCCACGGCCAGTACGGCCCCCAGGGCGGCGCGCGCACCAGCTCCACCCACCCTCCAGCTCCACACGCCCGAAGCAGAGGCGGCGCTGCAGGACAGACGCGCGGCGGGAGATGCCCGCGTGAGTGCAGGCGGGGAGAAGACCCGAGGGGCACGCGCAGGGGCGTCCAGAGGCGGAGAAAGGGGCCTAACTCTCACCCTTGTCGCACGCCAGCAAGAAAAGCTTCTCATTCAGGGAGTTCTCCTCCTTCACCTCCCGCACATCCTTCAGCGCCATCACTTCGTTCGGCGACGAAGAGGAGGATGGGGAGGAAGGCAGGGAGGAGGAGGAGACGCCCGAGAGGTCAGTGCTCGGGTACAGGGCCGCCATCATCGCGGCCCACGAAGGGGGCAGGCCAGGAGACGGGGGTGGAGCCCCCATGGGCCCAGACCCCGACCCCAGCCCCGCCCCAGGGCTGGAAAAGGGATGAGACGTTCCCACAGCCGCCTCCGCGTGCGGCCCGTTGGCCCCGAAGGGCGTCGCCTCCCCTCGGAGCCAGCACTCGCCTTCCACCGACAGCCCCAGGTTGGCGGCAGCGCATGCGCGGCCCCGGGGCCAGCGCCCCCTCCCCAGCCGCCGGCGCCCCGGCCGAGCTGGTCCGCGCCCGTCCGGGGACGACAGAGTAGAGCGCGCCAGGGCGGCAGCCGAGCGCGGGGCCGTGCCAGGAGCCGCAGGGGCCGCGCGCGGGCGGCCCGGCCGGGGAGGAGGGCGAGGTCGATGGGAGAGGAGCTCGGAGAAGCGCTTCTGAGCTCGTCGCACTCCGCGGGCTGTGGGGACCGCCAGCCCAGCTGCGCCCAGAGGAAATAGATGTTCGAGACTCTCCCCTCACGTCATCCTCATCTCCGAGGTAGCGACGACACCGGGGCGGGGCCTACGGCTAGGGCGGGCTCGGTGGGCGGGCCTGAGGCGGGGCGGGCTGGAGGGACGCCCCGCCCCCGCTCGGGGCGCGGCGGTGGAGTTGCGAGGCTGCGAGGCTTCCCGCGGCGAGGGGTCGCTGAGCCCCTGGGCCCGATTCATCTCCACACCTAGGTCGCCGGTTTGAGGTAATTTCCCCGCTGCCGCACAGTTAGCAGATACACAGCGCTATGCGAATTGAGGCTCTGGCGATTTACCGTTTCGTCGAAGCCCCTCGTGGAATTGCCCAAGTATTTCATGTTCTGGTGAACTGCCCACAGCAGAGAGGAGAGAGCCCCGCCTCGCCGCCAGACTTGTGCGTTTGCCTGTAAGTATATTGGGCTGGCTACCCTCGTTTCCATGGGCCGCATTTTGTTAGCGTTCGTTTGCGATCTGAAATTGACCTAGTATTCCTGAAGTCTCGTAATATTCCTCATGTCACATTTATTCGCGTATAATTCAAAGGTGCCGACATGTAACCGCTGAATAAGCACATATTTAGGACCTACTCTTCATCACTTCCCTTCCTTATCACATCAAATATTAAAAGTTGGTTATTCAGGCAACAGCTGAGTGAAGCTCAGAAAGTGCTACTTCCTTGAATCATGTATTTTCAACCAAACCTTTATTTAAACCCGATTTATATTGTCTTCCACCTTTAAAAGGTTAGGAAGGAAATGGAAATTACATCTCCTGAATAATTCTTACTGCTTCCCGCAAATAAACTATAGAAAAAAATCTGAATTGTGCCTTTAAAGCTTTGGATTTTTAAGGTAATATATAATTTACTTCACAATGCCTCATATTTGAGGGGAATATTTCCTATCCCACTCAAAGTTGATTGGTTCCATTCCTATCCCTACCGACAGTTTCAGTCACAGATTGCCTAAATATAACTTTCTTGTCATTCAGAGTTCTCTATACAGCTTTTTTAAAAGGCCATAATAGATGCCAAGATTGCCCACCTTTCCAAACATTTTCTGTTTACTTGACAATAGTTGATTATTGAATCCTTTTAGTTTTTTTCTGTCTTGTCTCTAGACAAACATCCCCCAGTCTGTAATCTTACTACAGTTCCAAGTTTGTATATTTGATAAAAAAAATTGTTCGTGGTAAATTTGAGGCCAGCGTGTAAATGCTTATACACTTTGTAGTTCAGCAAAATGTCTATAGTCAGTAGCAGAACCACTCTAACCCTGTCCGCTGTTATAGATTCAGATGGCTCAGGTATCTATAGACAGATCTACACACACACAGAGACTACTTCTATAGAGACAGACACTATATAGAAAAGACAGGCATTGTTTCACCTTAAGCTGTTTTCACCTTTTCAACTCTCTGGGCTTAGATGATTCTTTATCCAGTGGACTCTCATGGATGCTAGATTAATTTCTAAGAGTTGAGGAAATTTCAGTCCACTTTAGTAGATAATCCTAGGAAACGTTCTAAACTATTTTTGAGCTGTACCTGCTTCAGAGTAAGCCAGTGTTGTAACTGCATTGTATCCTTCAAAAGTTTGGGGATCATCTCAGATGCAGAGTATCCTCTTCTCTTCCTCTCTAGTGAGCCCTTTATCTAGCACAGATTGACTGCTGTGTCAGTTTATTCTGCACATGTGACATGGAGACCAGTGACATGGAGACCAATGATAGTGTTATGAACAACAGTATCCAAAATCATCCAAATCACAGATACAAAAAGAGAAGAGCAGTCACAACTCCAGAGAGAGAAGAAAGAAAATCCAGACCCTGCTATATCATAAGACCCTGTCCCTCAGGCCACATTTACCTGTTTCTTTTCTATAATTCCTCCAAGCCTCTTTTTGCATTCTTTACAATACTTCTGTTTGCTAAACACTGAAAAGACACATAAACCATCCTTATAGAGACCTTCCCTAGCCACCCAAATTAATCTCCACCTCAGCTTCCAAGTCGTCTCTATCACAACTGCCCTGATGTAGACCTACTGCATTATCTAAAATTCCTGTTTATCAATTACCTCTCTCCACTGGGATATAAGATCAGGAGACTTTGTCTATATTTTTCTCAGCTGAATCTCCAGTGTTTAATATAGACAATAAATTTACCTGTTTTTGTGAATTGATTGATTTGGTCAGATTATTTCAACAGAAACTAAATTTGTAGTAATCACACAGTTGGTCATTAATCATATGTAAGGACAAAAAGAACTACCCTCACCACCAAATAAATAATCTAATACAAGTTTTTAGTTTAGTATTTCACTTAATTCTCTTTTCATATCTGAAAAATAAGCTTTACCAGACTCATTTTCAAGACTGTATTTTTCTTTAAATGAAATAAATATGACACATTTCTACATACAGAGCATTTTTTATTAAATATACTTTTTGAGAAAAGCCAACACTCTAAGTGCCAAATTTCATGTAAATCACATAGCTTAGTAAATGGTGAAAAAAAGAAGGAAGCATGATTCAAATAATTTCATACAAGAACAAACCTTAATCTTCATTATAAGAAAACAATCATCAAAATATAAAAGGGAAAGAAATCTCTTTTGTAAAAGAATATATTTCAGAATTTCACCTGTTGGTCATTTCACTTTAAAAATTCTAGGGCTGGGGATTTAGCTCAGTGATTAGAGTGCGTGCTTCGCAAGCACGAGGCCCTGAGTTCGATCCCCGGCACCACAAAAAAAAAAAAAAAATAGTCTAAAAATTCTAACCTAAACACATTGAGTACTCTCTTACCATGTATGTTTTAATCAATGGTATGAGAATAATTTAGACTTGATTCATACTGAGATCAATAGCATTTTTGTTGCATAGAAGTACTACTCACTGGCTTTAACAATGAAAGATGAAGTACCTTTCTGGATTCAATTGTGAGCAACAGAATTGGTCTGCTAAAAATTCAGAAAAAACAGACCTCATGCTTTAGCAATTCCCAAGAACATAAGCATTAAACAAACATTACCAGTTTGTAGGAGACTGTAAAAGAAAAATGTGAAATTACTCTATGCTGAATATTAGCTATATGTTACTTTCTACTAAAGATATTCAGTGGGCATATTGTAACATATGCAGCATATATGCGTTTCATTGTAGACCTGAACTAGCAAGTGTAAGAGAAAGCTAAGAGGAGAATGCCAACATGATTTGGGATGTTCTAGCCAGTGTTTGGCTGCAAGTATTTAGGAGGAGTCAGCTGAAAAATAACTGTATGCACATTCATAATGAATACTTGTGAAATAAATCTCCATGTATCAGAGCGCCATAAACTAAAGGGTGTTACCATACATTGTGGAGCCAAAATAAATACATAAGGTTTGGCTGACTGACCAATTACACATACCATTTAAGAAAACCTGGGTGATTCAGGTGTAATACACACACACACACACACACACACGCTGCTCTAATAACATCTTATTGATATATAGTATATGCTACATGTTACAGGTAAAGCTGTAGGATATGTAAAGTACCAATGCAGTTAAAATTAAGTTTTAAGTAAAAAGTTCTTGCTACTTATATAAGACAGTGAATTTTGGTGTCTATTCAAGAATTAGTTCTCATATATAAAAGAGTTTAATGTTAATGAACAATATTTGTCACTTTAAAATTCAGATAATATTGAAATTTACAGAAAGGTTTAAAGTTTTAGACCACACAACATGGTTTGTGGGAGAAAATAAAAGAATTAGACTGAATTATGATTTTGAATACATATCTGATAAAAATTAAATAACACACCAAAAAAAAATCAAAACACATTTTATAGCAAGACCTGCAAAGTGTTTTTGTACTGATCATTGTTAAACCATGAAAAACAATGAAATTAGTCTCTTTTAGTAAGACTTTAAGGAACAAAAATAATTTAATCATGAAATATCATCTTGATAATGAACATATTCTATTACCAGCATTGATTGGTAAATTTAATTATGTTGCTCTCAAAAGTTGACAAATTCTAATATGAACAAGATATTAAATTCATTAATGAATATATACCTATTTGAGCATACAAATATTCTCTGATTTTATACCCACTACATTTCAGAATTCTGTAAACTGTGAGGCACTCAATGTGTTTCATGTGGCAGAAGATCATACTAGTTTCATTATTTTATTCTGTTCAGTCCTTTTCCCATTAAGCATGCAAACACCGTCATAACCATCTTTGGTTTTACTTCTACAAGATCATCAGGTAATGCATATATCCGGGCACCGATCTTCCGAGCAACTGAAATGGCGTATCTTGAAAAGACAAGAAAAATATCTTGGTATTTGTCATCCTACTGTGTTTGCACTTAACACATTTTTACGAAAGAATGAAATATTTTGAAAACTAACTTTACAAAAAGGTTAAGGTTATGATTTTTTAAATCATGTATCTTATATAAGTTGTAATAAAAAATGTGAAACTTTTCCTTTAAGGATTTGAGAGAATTAAAAAGCCACTGTGTTATACTATAAACTGCAGGGGCTTACTTAGCATTGTTCAGTTTGTCTTCATCAGAAAGGTTTTCTCTCTTGATCATTTCTTGACGAACTGCATTTGGTGCAATGGCATCTATTAAATCTAGGACAGGTAAACTCGTGCTAATACATTTATCCTAGAAAATAAAGAATGAACTTTCATAAGCACCTTACTTTTCATAAATGTCAGCTTCTTCTGGTATAGTTATATAACTGAAGGTAATCTACAGAGTTTCTTTATACCTAATTTTAAGCTTTTCTGCAACCAACACATGTAACAAACCATGTAAAATATGCTTTTCCTTCAGTCTATACAAGTAATAGTGTAGCGTTGTCACCATACCTGAATAAGGTTTGTTGACATGACAGTTCCTAAGTATGCTAACTATCGTATCCATTCTGTAAAAAATGAACAGCTTTTGAAAAGGAATAGGAAATTGTCTGATAGATCATGGTAATATTATGTTTCTTAGACCATGGATTCTTAAGCTTTCACCTAATATTTTTCAGAAAGAAAAACAAAGGGAACTAACATTTACAAAGGCATTGTTCTCACTGCTTTGTATGTTTTAGTTTATTTAATACTTAAAAATGGACAACTAAATTCTAGTGGATAGAGCGTTGTAGTTAGCCAGAAGTCCTGATCTGAATCAATTTTACCACTTACCAGTAACAAATTATTCTCTCTTCGTTGGACTGAATAATGGTCATATTGCTTATCTACCCAGTATTCACTCACTGCTTATTGCTGCCTCCATTCTAGTAGAACCCGTATTTTTGCTCTGTACCATACCTCCCTCCTATGGACATGTGCTCCAAGGAAAGCTGACCCCATCCAAAATTCCAGGAGTGAACCTGAGTCTGCCTCCATTCTAGTAGAACCCGTATTTTTGCTCTGTACCATACCTCCCTCCTATGGACATGTGCTCCAAGGAAAGCTGACCCCATCCAAAATTCCAGGAGTGAACCTGAGTCTAGGCCATACATTCTCAATGAAGGCAGGGTGATAAATTTATTCTTTCTATGTATAAAACACATAGTGCACTAACAGATATAGTATGTATTTCTCTACATTAAAATTTCATTGGGAAGGAGCAATTAGGAAAAAAGTGTCTCCTTGAGGGGATAATAATGAAAAAAAACTGAAAACACTAGTCTTTGCTTAATAGAGTAATTCTGTGAGATTATCACAGTGATTTTAATTTAGGCCTAATTTAATTAGGCTCTGAAAAGCAAGAAACCACTCCTCCTGGATGCAAATGAGAGGATGAAACCTCTGTTAGCAGCTATCCTATAACCAACAGAAAAACCAGCTTTAGAGTGAGGTTGGCACATTAGATGTTTGCAAAGCAGAGATGGGGAAAAAAACTGAGTGCTGAATGACATTCTGCAGTTATTGGTTCAACTAATCCTGACATCTACCCACCTCTGGATTTCTGTTATCGTAGCTAGTACTCTTCCTTTTGGTCTAAACCACCACTTACATGAAAATCACTTTAGGGTGCTTGTTAAAAGTGCAAATTTCAGAGTCATTGTGTGGCTTAGTGCCAGAGCATTTGCCTGGCTTGTGCATTATATCCACAGCAGCACTACACACACAAAATGTGCAGATTTAGCCCCTCTCTAAAATTAGTAAATCAGGCTGTCTGTGAATGAGGCTGGGAATGTACATTTTTAATAAACTTTCCAGATGATTCTACACTTATAGTTTCTAAAATTGAACTTAATATTTGTCATTCTAAGATAAAATTTCTGTAGACTTACCTTTCATATATTTCTAATATGATGATGCAAAATCAGACAATGATTTAATTTTGCTATATGTTGATTATTTATATATTTGTGGCATTTTAAATATTTTTTTACTTAGATTTAGGAAACAAGGATTTTTTTTCCCCCTACTTCCTATGCTTCTCCTTGGAGAAAGTTTTTGCTACTTGAATTTAAAAATTTAATCCTCTAAAGATTATATGAGATTCCTTATCTTCTTGTTTCTAAGAAAATAGGCTTATCTTCCAATTCCTGATTTGTACATTATCAGTGAAAGATAGTTTACCCTTTCAAAGGGGTAGTGAAAATGCTTGGTTTGACATATAAATACATTCCCATCATTTTTCCTTTTACTTTAATAAATAAAGCAAAAACAATTTCTAGAATCTTAACGAAAATAAGCCTAGAGCTTAGCTTGATTTTCAAGATAATGGATTGTATCTTTCTCTTAATTTGATAAATACTACTATTAGAACATTCTGTCCCACTGTTCTTCCTGTCATTTCTTTTTAAATAAAAATGGAATAACAGTGATGTGGGCAGCAGACTTCCCTAAAATGCTTAACAAGAACAGCTCCATATATGAAGCCCATTATCTACTGGCAGTGCCAGTAGTGTAGTAAACCCCATTTATTGAGCCCATGTTATATGCTTTACATTTGTTAAAACGTGTCTAGTCTGATAACAGTCTTATTAAGATAGATATTATTAATACTTCCATTTTAGATATGATAAAACTAAAGCATAGAGAAGATAACAACTTGCCCAACATCACACAGGTATTAAATGCTGAACCAGGCAAAAGTTCTGTTTTGTTCCTCAGATGTAGCCAGCTACTAGTGTAAACTGCTGAAGTTTTTATAAAACAAATGTCCTTCTCATGTGCTCCCATATCCCCCTTAGCTGACTAATCTTGTATATGGTATTGCTGTCACCCTACACTGTGATCTCGTTTTCTTATTTGTCTCCTTCCCTGAACAGTGAGCTCTTGAAGGCATTGTGCAGCCACAGTGACTAGCAAGGCACCTGACACAGGGAAAGCTTTGGATATTTATGGAATGAATGAGCAGTATGTTACATATCTGAGCCAAGAGTCAAACCCCTGGCCATACAGCTCCAAAGCTTGGCTTCCAGTCTGTAGGTGGATAGAGCTGGACATGAAAGCTAACTATTCTGCTTGAAAGTTATATAACAACAGGCAAGTTAACTTAACTTCTCTAATGCTCACCTTTTTGAGAGAAACAATGTGTAAAGTGCTTAGCACATTAACACATAGGACTCAAAAAATGATAATTATGATCTTTATCGTTTATTAATATACTACTTCCCTATCTTCTTGGTGAGGGAAAATTACTTCGCAACTAAAAAGAGTAAATTATTCTTTTCTGAAATGTCTAGTTATAGCATAGCCTTGATTATGACTAATATATTCCTAGTAGTTCTACTTACTGTATTACCTTCAGATATAATGCCTTCTATGGATGGGAAAAAACCAAATTACCTGCCCCACCCAAATTATTTTTTTTCTATCATTCGTTGTCACATTTCTTTACCATTGGCACTCTCTTTACAGATTTTTTTTATCAAGCATCTACATTAAATAGCACTTTTGCAGTGTTTCTGCTTCCTGTGTTGTAACTAAAATTATGCTCTCAAGTCTGCTGTTCTCTTGAAGCACTCTCCTTAGAGTTTGTGTACTCCCATTTTTCCATATTCTCTTTTATTCAGCTGATCTCCAAGCTGTATTTCCAGTTCTGATGTCTCTTTTTGTCCAACTGCCATTTCCTACATATTACCTCAGTCTCAATCTCAGTATGTTTAAGATTGAATTCTTCCCCTTTTCCAGAAAGTAGCTGTACTTCTTGACATCTCCTTTCTTTTTTTTTTTTTTTTTTGGTGCCAGGGATCCAACTCAGGGCCTTGTGCTGACATCTCCATTTCTGTTAGTGTTAGCATCTGTTTTTCCAAATTACCCAGGCCAAAACAAGAATTCTGTTTTCTCCCAGCTTCTCTAAATCAAGAAGCCAAGTCCTAGCTGTTCCTGTGCAAAAGCACACAGATAGCCATTCCTAACTTTCCAAATGCCTACCCTCAACCCCATTCACACCCTTATGCATGTTATATCTTGAGCACGCCTTGGATTCTTATGCACTGTTCTTGCATTTACATCATTTTGCCTCCAACTCATCCTGCTCATCATATTTAAGTTAGTCGTTCTAAAAAAAATTACCTTTCCTACATTATTCCTTTTATTTGATATCCTTTATTCAGACCAAATCATTCTACAATCCTGACTTAGTCTGTGTTTTGCACAGAATCCCTTAAAAACCAGACTCCATAACCAAACTATTTCTCCTAATCTTCTAATACTTGCCTTTATTCAAGATGGACCTTCTAGCTTATTACACCCTTTTTCCTGACCAATTCAAATCCCTCCTACATTTGGTGTTCAAATCAGCTTTCTCCAACTACTCTACTGACCTCTAAGTGGGAAATGATCAATTAAACTTCACCCATGATAATATTAGTTATATTACTTTGATCTTAAATTCCAGGTAATATTGTTACTTTCTCAGTTATACAAGTTCTGTCTTTCAAATAAATGATAAACAATGAGGGCCAAGTTAATTTATTATATATTTCTATTTATCTAGAAAAGTAACTTAATTGTAAGAGCTCAGTAAATATTAGTTGGCTGCTAAATGGTTTTTGCTGTATTTAATTATATTTTTATTTTTAATAAATATGTAAATGCATATAATTTTAGTATAACAATTTTAAAGAGTAACTGCCAATTAAAAAATTTTATAATACACCCCATTCCAGTTTTACTTTTTTAGTTTTGAATCATAGAATCAATATTTTTTTAAATAAGCAACAACAAAAATTCAATTCTATTAGTTCCTTCCAAGATAGAAAAGAAAAACAAAAAGCACTTCAATTAGGACTTAGGCACACCTGCCAATATCCAGCTGTCCTGTTAAGACCATTTTGGGCCTTAGTTTTTGGTAAAGATGAGATTTAATTTATCAATTTCCAGCCTTTCTTCCACTCTACAGTGTTATTAAGCACATACAACAAATGCAAAGAAAGGAATAAAGATGGGTAGATATTTCTTAGCATAGCTTAGTGTTTCATCTTCACTTTATTTCACTAAAAAAAATACAAATTACTGTTTTTTTACATATAATAAAATCACAAACACAGGCTCACTGAATGAATGTGTACAAGCAGACATGCTGATTTGTAAGTAATGCCACCTTGCATGCAAAAGCAAAACACAATGGAAATGCATGGAAATTAGTGGTTATATGTGCAGATTACATTTTGAGTGCTTTATGAATCATCCACAAATGCTTGGAAGTGAATGTTAGGTGCACTATGAAGCTGGATGACAAGATATTTTTTTCCTACCAGTTTTCTCAATTCCCACTTGAATCGGTTTGGCTGGCTCTGTTTTGCCTTGGAAATGATGTCAATACAGTTCTGAGACTGCTGCTAGGGAGCACAAAACATTATAGGTCCTATATAAACAATGGCTTTTATCTTTTTCATTTGACAACTGGATTTTTTTTTGGCTCTATTTTTTATAGATTATCTTACTGTAGTGTATTAACCTGCATTTGTACTCAGTAGGACAACCAATCAAAAATATAAGATTTCAAACTGAATATTTCTATTTTATACATACCAAATGCTTAATATGCCTAAACTCATAAATTGTGTGTTTGAGATACAACATTAATATAATTCGGAACCTAACCAATGTAATTCCCTGTAAAAATTACTTCTAAACAAAAAAAAAATTTAGTGCTTTTGATTACCTTGAAGCTGGAAATAGAAGTACTTTTGTTTGCATTTTTAAGAGTCTGATTGACCCATTTAATAATAATTTCATCGTTTACTTTTTCACCCTCTCCAAGGTCTGATAACACATTCAGTGTATACCTGCAACAGAAAAAGATATGTATTTGAAACTAACAGTGATGAAATTTGCTTTCACATAATTTATATCAGTATTTAAATACTTAAGAAATAGTTTCATTCTAATAAATATTTCTAATTTTAGACTGGCATTTGTACTTGGTTACATTCCAAGGTTTCAAAGCTCACTAAATCAAAAACAAGAATTATCATTTGGTATTTTAAAAATTCAGACCAACTCTTTATAAAACCTTTTTTTCCCTTTGGTAGTACCGTGGATTGAAACCAAGTCTTGGTGCTATGAGTGCTCTACCACTGAGCTGCATCCTCAGCACTTTTTCCTTTTTATTTTGAAACAGGGTTTCACAAAATTGCTCAGGCTGGCCTTAAGCTTGTAATCCTCTTGCCTCGGCCAGCTTCAGGCTAACCTTAAGCTTGTAATCCTCTTGCCTCCAGTAGCATCACCACACTTGGCCATACAAAGCCATTTTTTTAAGTATTATATTTTGGTTTTGGAGACAAGAGTCTCACTATGTAGTTCAGGCTGGCCTTGAGCTCATTACGTAGCCCATACTGGCCTCAAACTTCTGGTGATCCTCCTGCCTTAGCCTCCTGAATTGCTGGGAGTGCACCACTACACCCAGCTCATAAAGCCATCATACTCTTAAGTGAAATAAATCAGACACACATGTTTAAATATCGCATTGTTTCTCTGGTGTGAGAAACTGAAAGTGTAAATAAAGACTAAAATGTATTATATTGGGAAAGGGAAGAAAATGTCCAAATGGGAAAGGGAACAAGGGAAGGGGAAGGGGAAAGGAACAGAGGGACAAGAGAAATAAGAAATGGAAGGAAAAAATGGAAACAAAGCTTTTGTAAATAAGGAGGGAGGAGGGTGTGAAAGGAAGGGAGGGGAATGGGGAAAACGAAGCAACAAGATGTATCATGTACAGGTACAAATCCCCTATGATGAATATTATCACTATGTACATCTAAAATGTACCATTAAAATAAAATAAAATTTTAAAAATAGTATGTATATCTTTACAAAATTTCTATATTTTATATTGTATATTTCCTGTGTTCATTATTCTTCAAAAATAGCTACAAGTATAGTTCAAATGACTTGTTCAAGGAAACTAGCAGCGTTGATATAAATACATCAGCCTTTACCTTCTCATCAGCTGCCACACCAATGCCAAAGTAAGTGTTGAATTCCCTTCATTTAGGTCCTGCCCAGCAATGCCAACCAAGGAGAATTTGGCTTTATTCTTCCCAAGCTCTACAGCATAGTTACAGTTTTCAATCTATGAGCAAGCAAAAGTTTTAAGATAAAAAAGATTTTTTGAAACATAACTCTTGAATATGTTAACATAGTTCAGCAGTTATCTGAAAAATTACAATGATACTTTATATGACCAAATTTCATTTCAGAATAGTAACCCAGTAAAAGCAAGGAATAAGTGTTAGCACTTTATAGCTGAAAATAGCAAAGTACTAAGGAATTAAGCTAAAGGAACAAATGGCTGAAAAATATTGAGATCCCATCCTACTTTTATTAATGATAAACCTCTAACTGAAAACCTAAGTTTCCTGTATTCCATTAATAGAAGTAATATATATTGTTTTATCTAGATTTAAAATTATAAAGAAGAAATTGTTTCATTAAAAATTTAACTTCAAGGTGCAGTGATGCACGCCTGGAATCTCAGCACTTTGGGATACTGAGGCAGGAAGATCTCAAATTTAAGTCCCACCTGCACAACTTAGCAACACCCTGTCTCAAAATAAAAAATAAAAAGGGATGGGGATATAGCTCAGTGGTAGAGTGCCCCTATGTCCAACTCCCAGTACCACTAAATGAGAATCTAACTTCACATCTCATATTTTTTATCTAGATATTACTAGTATATCCTCTAAAATTTAGCTTTTAGCCTACTTTATTCAATAAAGGTTTTAATTTTAATGTAAAATAATGATCAGCCAGGCATGGTGGCACATGCCTGTAATCCCAGCATCCAGGAGGCTGAAGCAAGATTGCCGCGAGTTCAAGGCCAGCATGGGCTACATAGTGAGTTGAAGGCCAGCTGAACCACATAGCAAGACCCTATGTCAAAAAATAATAATAATAACAACAGTCTATCTCCTGGTAGATCTATCCCTTATAGTCTAATGATTTATCCCTTGAACTCCTAATAATGCTCATTTTGTAATATTTATGTACTGTCCTATACTTAATTTTTGTGTTTTCTTTTGCTACCCATAGTATAAGCTCTTTTTAAAGAACAAAACATATATATGTACAGATCTACTTCATACTTCCCCTGCTTCCAGCCCATGACTCAGCACAATGCTTTTCCTACAGTCAAAATCTAATATATAAATACCAAGTAAATTATCTGTCTGCCTGTGTACTTATTTCTAGTAATGTAAGTCCAGTTAAAATCCTCTCTGTAGTGAGATGGAATCTTAACGTTGTTTTGATTTGCATCTCTCGAATGACTAGTGATGTTGAGCATTTCTTCATATATTTATTTGCCATTTTTATTTCTTCGTCTGAGAAATGTTTATTCATTTCAGTTGCCCATTTTTGGATTGGGTCTTTAAATTTAGGAGGTTTAATTTTTTTGAGTTCTTTGTATATTCTAGATGTT